>JAIXMR010000129.1:0-68912 GCA_025677835.1 Sporodiniella umbellata | reverse complement strand
TCTAAAGTAATATCGCTTATCTATAAGTGCCATATCTGTCATACCTCGTCTGTTGATGCGCCCCGATTGAGACGGCATTTACTTAAACAACACAGCATTTCAGTTCCCGGCACTGCGACTGGCAAAAGAAAATACGACACTGAAGAATTTACTTACGTCAAGTGCTTAGGAAAAAGAGAAAATTCGTCAACTGAAAAGCAACATGCTTGTCCATCATGCTTTAGTCATTTCCCATCGATGGCAGATTTTCAAGAACACGTAAAAAGTCACATTATAAGCAAAAGAGCAACGACAGAATTGTCCCAAGAAACTGATAATGATGGTGTTGTAAATATAGCAACGAGTAAAAATGTTCTATCTTTCATGATGTCAAAATCATACCCATTTAATGCATCGATAATTTCTGCTGAAGCCGCAAAATCGTTATCAACTTTAATAACATTCATAAAAGAAGACCCACCAACATTAAGTACGTTGATGGAGATGGATAAGGTACACTTATTTGTTCTTGAAGCTTTAGAACAACCGTATGAAAGATTACCTCAATTTTTATGGACTTTCGATAAAGAACTCATTGAAAATCCTGATCAAAGAACGATTATACAAATTATTCAATACATATTAACCGATTTCTCTGGCAAATGTTACAGAGTTGGAAGTAAGATAGGTTGATCGAAATTTTGGATCGTTGGTTAACATGTTTTGTATTGTAGAAACACTGGATAATTATGAAAGAACATTTTTCATTGATCGTGTGGTACCAATTTTTCAGAATATGGGAGACCAAACAGGATTAATATCATTTAAATGGTGTGAAATTTTTTCTCAAGGATTTGCAGCATTTAGTATATTGAATGGTCAATCAAGTACAACACGCTATGTCGATGGGATGGGATATACCGTTGCGGACAATCAAGAATGCGTTGTAATAGAATCAGCAAGTGGTCCAGTAAAAGAAAGAAGAGATAAAACGGAGGATGACTCATTGAAACAGCTACACACCTGCATTTGTGTATTACATTCGGTTATTAGCTGTTACCCAAATGCTTCCATTAATACGATGAAGAAAGTACTAGCTTTTGGGATCAATATCGTCAAGACAACCATTATCTTATCAACGTTAAATATAAACGAAGCTGGTGATGGCTACGTTTTTAAAGAGCTCGAAAGCTGTCAAATACCAACTAATTATGAAGATCGACAGAAATATTTACGTCTCTTTAATTTCATTGCAAATTTTATTCTGTTACTGAAAGATCAAAATCAAGTTTTTCAACAACTGAAAAATGAGCATTATGGTACTATTCCAATTGATAAATCTTTCACAATCAGATCTATATTTAAAAATTGATATTACTTCACCGGTTTTTTGTCTAAATCGTGTCAAACAATTTGCCATCGAATACCTATACCATGTAAAGTATCAATCCTCTTATCGCATGTATAGAACCAAACAAAGCAATCTCTTCATCGTTTCATATAAATGCGCGCTCGATCTTCTTCAAAATTACATCTATTTTAATTGTCCTAAATTCTTCACAACTTTGCCTTGAATCATATAGCTGTTAATGATAAAATATATGGTTGTGTGCCTTTCCTTTGCATCTTTGTTATATTATGATGGTGTTTCTATTTCGTCTGTTCTATACACATTGCTGTTATAAACAAAAGAAAAGATAAAGAGTGTCCCCCGACACACAAATTCAAACCTTAATTCTCACATGAAGGGGCATACATAGATTGAGTGCACACACACTTATGTCTTCCTATATCTAAGGCCAATATGTCTCCTTAATTACTTTTATAAAGTCCAATGTGTTTATTCCTTTATTACTTCTTCTATATGAATACTAAACTTGAAAGGTATTAGATGTCCAACGATGTTCTTTTAGGTTCAGTTGTAAGAATAGGAAATCGAATTACTCGGTGTCAGGCAAATATGTAGATAGAGACAAGCTATCATTAGAAACTATTCTTCTCTTATTCTGCTGAAAGATAAAATACCCAGAGAACTTCTTTTTGTTACGAGGTGATCATCAGTGTTCAAACTTTACATGAGTTTATGAATGTCTATAACTGCCGTTCCTTTGTTCTTCTACAACCGCCAGAGTTTACCATTCCAATATGCTAATTGAAAAATTATTTACAGACAAGAAAACATATGCACCTTATACATTCTTTCGAGGAGCGAAATTTATTGATTCGCCCGTCAACAACAATGGCTGCGTAGTTTATGATAATCAATAGCAGAGCTATGGTGTTTGAACATCCGAGACGTCCTACCGAAACAAGTATATTAGTCGTTAAGTTCAAGTACACCAATACGCAATCTTAGGGCCAAGAAAACAAACATTCCTTTGGTCCATGAAAGAGAACCCGACCGCTGAATCGCTAAGCAAGAATCACCCTGTTAGTCTAGCTCAATGAGCTGCATCAGTCTACTTTTACAAAGAAAAGCACTACTTGATAAGCAGAACAGAGTAGGCAACCTGAACAACAGGTCCCGCTCCGGTTTTCGACATTTCTATTGTCAATCAGTCTATATAATTATTTATGTTATTCTTTCTTGAATATACTTTGGCTTATTATGCTACTGGGTGTGGTGATTTAACTGTTTCATCTTTTTCTACTTCAGCATTCTTCTCTTCTTTAATCTTACGTTTGAACACAACACCACCATTCTCATCTTTATAAACGACTGCGAGTTGTTTCTTTCTTTGTTGGAGAGTTTCTATTTTTTATTTAATTTCATATTTCAGAATATTACAGATCTCATTAATTGTATTTGCAAGTTGCACCATGGCTATTGACTGTCAGATCACCACAAGGCTGGCCTAGACTCATTTATGCTTCTACAGACTCAGGCTGACCTAGGCTGACCTAGGCTGACATAGGCTAACATAGGCTGATATATGCTTATATAGGCTAACATAGGCTAACATAGGCTGATATACGCTTATATAGGCTAACATAGGCTAACATAGGCTGACCTAGGCTGACATAGACTGGTATAGGCTAACATAGGCTGACCTAGGCTGACTCAGGCTGGTATAGGCTAACATAGGCTGACTCAGGCTGGTATAGGCTAACATAGGCTAACATAGGCTGACATAGGCTGATATACGCTGACCTAGGCTGACATAGGCTGACCTAGGCTGACATAGGCTGACCTAGGCTGACTCAGGCTGGTATAGGCTAACATAGGCTGACATAGGCTGACCTAGGCTGACCTAGGCTGATATACGCTTATATAGGCTAACATAGGCTGACTCAGGCTGACCTAGGCTGACCTAGGCTGATACGCTTATATAGGCTAACATAGGCTGACTCAGGCTGACCTAGGCTAACATAGGCTGACCTAGGCTAACATAGGCTGACCTAGGCTGACTCAGGCTGGTATAGGCTAACATAGGCTGACTCAGGCTGACTCAGGCTGACTCAGGCTGACCTAGGCTGACTCAGGCTGACCTAGGCTGACTCAGGCTGACCTAGGCTGACTCAGGCTGACCTAGGCTGACTCAGGCTGACCTAGGCTGACTCAGGCTGACCTAGGCTGACTCAGGCTGACCTAGGCTGACTCAGGCTGACCTAGGCTGACCTAGGCTGATATACGCTTATATAGGCTAACATAGGCTGACTCAGGCTGACTCAGGCTGACCTAGGCTTCAGATAGAGAGTAACGATAAAGAACTAATCCACTAACAGCCTTTATTTAAAAGAGCAACGTTAAGAGATACTAATTAAAGCCTAATAATAAAATTGCGATTATATCATTTCTTTTTTTTTTTAACGATTGTATCAATACGTATATCTTATAATATAATTAACGATCTTATTATATAATATAGATTAAAACGTTAAAGAAAATAAGTGTATTAATTAATGACTTCTTTTATCTGTTTTTGTAAAGAGAATCGATGTAAACTATAATAAAGTATCTATTATTGTAACTAAGTTCCTTATATTCATAATTATAAAATCTTTCGTAAGTTAGTATATTATTCGAAAGTTATGTTAAATTCAAAAGTATATCTATATTTCATATTATTTGATTATTTTTTATATTTAGTTATGATTGATTTATTGCTCTATTATTTTTTTGTTGAAATACCTCAATCCATCTATTCCTTCGGTAGTGGAAGTGTATTTCAATATTTTTTTTCCTTCAAAAACATTAAATAAAAAGGGCACGTTGTAAGTTCTGGCAACTTACACCTATTTTTTTTTTTTTTTTTTTTTTGTAATTGAGTATTATTTAATAAATTTAAGATGTTTCCATCGATTCTCAGTAGCTTCCCGAAATCTCGATTACTAACGATATTGGAATGTTTGGAGCATTTAATGTTTTAGCTATTAGCTTTTTTATACAGAAAATCTACAAAATGCGCGACGAACAAGCCCATATATAAACCGTTTACCTAATTAAATGAAGCTGCTTTTAGTGATGAAGAGACAAAATAGAAATTCCCCTTTATAGCGAAAGCTTACTTCCAGCTTATTAAAGATGTATGGGACTCTTTTTTTGTTCCTTTCTATGTAGTATTGACTGACAAGAAGCCTAGATTTTTTAAACGCAAATTATATAAAAGAAACCCCAAAAAAGGGAATATATTAACATGATTTAGCAAAGCGGTGAAAGTCAGTACGCTAGAAAGCGGACTGTATTTTATAGCTTGCCTTTTTTTTGAGCTCAGGTTTGCTTTATTTATCTCTTTTTCTTTTGTTTAATAAAGTATGAAAGGATTAAAGACCAAAAGCACAAGCGAAAAAAACTCTTCCCCAAAGCACTACTCTTCCTCTACGACTTGGAACGAAGACGAATATGCTCAAGTGATTGAAGGCGTCAAAAAAATTTACAAAACAAAAATAAAACCTTTGGAGGTAACGTATAATTTTGAAGGTAATCCTTGGTTTTTTTTTTTCGCGTTTGTTTTAGTTTATAATTTTAAATCACGCTAGGCTTTCACTCTGCACCTTTAACGGATTCTGATATTGAGGCCAAACCCATGGTGCTTTTGATGGGTCAATATTCTACTGTAAGAGGATAAAGACCCGCCGAATTCAATCTCAGTTTTATTCCTTAATAGGGCAAAACCACTTTTATCCGCTATCTGCTAGATAAAAAGTATCCTGGTGAGCATATTGGTGTAGAGCCTACCACTGACCGTTTCTTGGCTGTAATGAACGGTAGCCAAGACCGCATCATTCCAGGAAACGCAGCAGCTGTGAACCAAGACTTGCCTTTTCGTGGTTTAAATGGCTTTGGTCAAGCGTTCTTGTCTCGATTCCAGGTTCGTTTTTTGTTCTTGTACTTTTACTCTTTTAGATAAAAAAAAAAGATCGGCTTATATTCTAATACACCACTAAACCAAAGGTTTCAGAAACACCTTCACCAATATTAGAAAATATGACAATCATTGACACACCTGGCATTTTGGCTGGCGACAAGCAAAGAATTGAACGTGGCTATGAGTTTACCAAAGTAACCGAGTGGTTTGCCCAGCGCGCTGATCTTATTTTGATTATGTTTGATTCCCATAAACTGGATATTTCTAACGAATTTAAGATGGCTATCCAAAGCTTAAAAGGCCAAGAAGAGAAAATCCGGGTAGTTTTAAACAAAAGCGATATGGTAAGCCAGCAGCAACTTATGCGTGTGTATGGAGCAATGATGTGGTCTTTGGGAAAGGTAGTTCAAACGCCAGAAGTGATGCGCGTTTATATAAGCTCCTTTTGGACCGAAAAACCAGTCAACTGTTTCGAAGATTGTCGCGAACTAATTGAAGCAGAATCAAAAGATCTTTTAGTAGACCTGAAAGAATTACGGCGAAATGCGGCAATCCGTAAAATGAATGAAATTGTAAAGCGTGCTCGGCTGGCTAAAGTGCACGCTCTTATTATTGGCCACTTGAAAAAGGAAATGCCATCTATGTTTGGCAAAAAAAAAAAGCAGGATACACTGTTGAAAAATCTGGACCAAGAGTTTATTAAAATACAGAACAAGTACCATATGCCTGCAGGCGATTTCCCTAATCCTGAAATTTTCCGACAAAATCTATCCATGTATGATATTGACAAGTTCAAGTCGATTAAAGAGGACCTCTTGACAAAAGTAGATGAAGCTCTTGCAGTTGACCTTCCCCAGCTCATGTCTCGATTTCCTGTAGGAAATCCAGAGCTTGAAAAGTCAAAACTAAACCCTTTTGATGAACCCAATGTAGATACACAGGTAGTTAAAAATGGCCAGCTACCTCCTTCTTTTTGGGAATTCAGTCAACTAGACAAGTCGTCTTACCTTCCGGTTTTCCAAAGTCTGCATCCGCGAGATGGTTTGGTTTCTGGTGCTGGAGTCAAGCCTATACTCGAGAATAGCGGCCTGCCAAACGAAGCATTAGCTCAAATTTGGAGACTAGCTGATTGGGACAGTGATGGATATTTAAATGCAGATCAGTTCGGTGTTGCTTTACATCTAATTAAAGCAATGGAGTTGGGAGCTCAGCTGCCTGACAAGCTACCTCCTTCCATGATCCCTCATCGTAAAATTTAGCATAATAATAAAACCTTAATGTTTTCGTTCTTAGACAATTACATGTAAACACATACATACATACATACTATTTATTTGTTTATGAAATCAAAACCAACCAAGAAAAAACAAAATAGAATAAAAATAGAGGAAACACCTAACAACGGTTTAGTTGTTGAAGATATAATATACGCCTACCGCTAAAGCTCTTCGATTTTGAAGATGCACTTCTGTTTCTGACATAAACCCAACAGAGGCATAGGTAGACCAAGCAAAGGACACAATCACGATTGGTAATCGAATCCAAATGAGCTTCACAAAAGCAGTTATAATGACAGATACGACAATTGGGAATAAACAGTAACCGATTACACAAACGGATTGAAAAAAGGACACCGTGCCACCAAGCAATTTTGCATTGAGTGTGACAATTGCAGCACCTACCCAAACAATTACAAAAATCCCTGTAAAAATAGGCATTGCCTGATCTTTTGGTGCCTCGATACTCAGTATACTGATAGCGATGATAGTATAGTTAGTGAGAATAGTCAATTTTATACTGAACGTTTTCGCTCTCCTACATTGCCAGAATTAAGCAAAAGATCAAAGGTCCCCATAGGTCCCCTTTTTAATTTCAATGCAAGTTTTTGATAAGTGTAATGACAGTTGGATTGTTTTTTTTTTACTCTACTTACAATCGCGTAGTACCTGTCGATCTCCGTTAGGATGCAAAACTTGCATTGACTTATTTACCACCTTTCTCACGTCGCGCATCTAGTTTTTTTTTTTATATACATATATTGCCAGTTTGTTCTTTTTTAGAATTACAATAGTAACTGTAACAGATTCGTCTAGAGTACCAGTAGGCGTATAGCTATTACAGTTTTCGTTCATTTCAACTAGTCCACTAGGCGCTGGAGCTTTGGTCGGTTTTGTAGTAGACTGTCCGGATAAATCAATATCAGGCTCTATTAAAGCTGCAGATGCTTCATCTTGAAACTGATTCTCTAAGATTTTGGATGAAAGCATTTTAATAAAAAAAAGAAAAAAAGAAAACACGAAGATACTGAAGATAGAAAAATATGTATCGTTGACCATATATTATCTTTCTATCAGATGGAATGAATGTTTTGTACATAAACAGTATGCTAATTTTATAGCTGCTGTAAATACTGGCACTTTATGTGAAGCCATGCATATACCCTAAAGGTTTTTAAACAACAATAGTTCAGTAGCAAAACGCTGACACGTGACACCTTTGTATTTTATATCTTTTTTTTGCTTAATTTTTTTTTTGACAAAATAATTGAGCATGAGCTACACGGACGATCAGCCAGATCAAGCGCCGTCTCGCTTAGTGAGCGAAATATGTATGGATTTGTTTCTAATGGAGATGGTGGATACAGTATGCAAAATAACAACGCCCGAGATGGATGGAGACAATGATGCAATTTTTGTTAAGCTTGAAACCTTGGGATACTTAGTTGGACAAAGACTTATAGAGAGGTACAATACATAATGTAGATAAACACAAATGTATCGTTTTGTTTTTGTTTGTTTTAGATTTGCAAAAGACAGACCTCGATTTGTAGATACTTTGGATGTTGTAAAATTTATCTGTAAGGACCTTTGGTTAATTATGTTCAAGAAGCAAATCGACAACTTGAAAACAAATCATAGGGTAACGAAGAACCTGAAAATGGAAAGACGCAGACATACTGACATTAGCATCTTTTTAGGGTGTCTACGTATTACAGGATAACGGATTCCGTTGGTTTATGCGTATGTCAACTGATGTGGGAGGAGCAGATTCAGCTAAAAAAGCTTTACCAGTAAGTGTTTCATATCTCTTTTATTTGTTTGCTGGTTTTTTGTCGCTTTCTCTTTTTCTTTTTTCTGGAAATAAAATCATGTATTTTGAACTTGACATTAATTCTTTTGTCTATCCATTCAGTATATTTGGTTTCCCTGCGGCATTATTCGTGGTGCCTTAGCGAGTTTAGGGGTCCCCAGTGCAGTTCATGCTGAAACTACCAATTTACCTCAATGTAAAAAAAAAAAAAAAAAAAAAACTGAAGAAAACTGTATGTAAAAACACACTTATTAAAATGATTTTTTTCAGGCACTTTTCAAATCAAAACTTCGAAATAAAAAGAAGTGTGTTTGAAACGAAGCCAGCTTCTTATTTATGTAATGAAAACCCAAAAGATCTATTCTTGGACTTTTTTTTTTTGGTGGTAATTGTGTTGTGTCTCCAAAAATGAGATTTTCCTGTATTATTATGCTTTGATGATACCTCCAGTGTGTCTGTACCACTAAGTAAAAGTATTGTTAAAGGAACTTCCTTTAGAAGTGGAAAGTGCCCATTTTTGTTATACACGGAAGAAGGCGATGGTTGGTAATTCAGTAAAGCTGGTAGTTTCAAAGACCGTGAGCTAGAAGGCGTTGGTGGTGTATTTGACATATCGGAAATAGATCTTTCGAATAGAGATCTTTGCGGAGAGAGGCCTAAAATATTATATGGTGGGGACGATGGGTGCGTTTGTTCAATGGGCGACTGTTGAGGTGTGGAAGACGGTCTACAGAAGGAATTAAGCTCTGGAATTTTCTGGATAGCTGCTAGCGATGGAGAAAAGCCCTCTATATGAGGAGTTGTATGCTCTGACTGTTGCATCTGTTTTTTTTTTTGCATGATTCTTTTAGCATTAATTAATACGCGTAAAGAGCGTATTTGGAGGGAAGATGCATTGGATAAGGAAGCTGACTCATAAACCATAGCTGCAGTGGACATATTTAACATTTGATGTAAAGCGTGTATCGCAAGCTTCTTTAACCGATCAAGCTTAAAAAAGTCTCCCAAAAATAAGAGTCGCGAGAGAATTAGAGGTTGATGTTGCTGAGCAGTAACAAGATCGTTCGTATAGATGAATTGAAGAAAAGCAATTAGTACGGATTGCGTGTCAGGAAAAGTCAAAGCGTGGCTGTCTGCATCTTTTTTAGATAGAGGGTCAAGTAAAGCCTGAACCATAGGCCATCTTTGAGACAAAATTGTTGAATTAACAGTAAAAGTCTTTCTGTCGATAGTAACAATGGTAAGATCAGATATTATGGGATTTTTGAGCATTGAGAGACCTAAGTTTTGACCTACAGTGCTAAATGAAGGCAAGGGTGGCTTGTAAATTCCAAAAACTTCAATATCTACACAAGCTAGGTACTCAAAGCAATGAGCGCGGCTTTGATAATCCTCATACATTTCACGTTTTGGATGACCAAAGACTAAAAACTTATTTTTCATATCATAAAGCGCTCCTCGTAACCACGATCCACAAGATAACCCAGTCCCAGTTTCAATCTTCGTCCATGATATGCTGTTCATATCAAGCACCCATACCTGGAATTGCCGAGTAGGCCCATTAATATAAGTCCCAGCTAAAATAAAATGTTGGCCACACATAAAGGCCGCTGGAAAGCGAAGTGGAGGAGGTAAAAGACAATTTGATGAAGGGTTTGTATCTATTGTCTCCCGATGTGGCCAAGGGGTTTTAGTTAATTGGTTTTGTGAGTTTAAATACCAAGTACTAAAGGATTGTCCATTTTTTGAAGAGTGATGATTGGAATAGACATGAATACTCAAGCCGCTACTTTTTGTTGCAAACGATGATCTTTTGTGTGAATGTTCATTGGTAGTAGAAGAAGACGCAAACGGCATCAAACTCACACCAGCCGCTGCCGAACGATACACGCCGTACTGAAGTTTCTGAGAAAAGTTGGAAAATACCCAAGTTCGGCTCTTACAGTTGAATATATGTATTTCAGATAAATAGTTATTTTGTATGTCTTGTCCACCCATTATCACTAGTTTCTCGCCAGTCAATGTGGAAATATGCGCATATCTCTTTGTTGGTAACACTTGATCACAGAATTTGGGATATTCCCATATTAAGCCCTTTATATCCAAGAACAGAATATCGTCTAAAGTGTCTAGCTCTTCAAATAACATGGACTTTTGATCTGAATGGCGCTTTGCAGTCATGCCCCCATATATTACAATATGCGTATTGCTATATACATTGGCCGAATGAAAATATCGCGGTATGGGCGGCACACTGTGAGGAGAAACCAATTTCCAAGTCATTGTTTGGAGCGATAGAATATACAGGCGGTTCGATATTTGGCGGTTGCTTTGCATCCTTCCGCCAAATACATACACATGTTGATCTATTAGAGTGACCGACGATCCAATAAGCAAAGGCGGTACATCTCCTGTTGTTTTATTAAACTCTATATAAAGTTCTGCTATCGAGTGTGTGGATGCAGACATAGATATTGAAAAAAAAAAAAGAAAAAAAAGGAAAAAGTTAAAATCATTTACAGAAACAAAAAAAAAAAGGACTAAGGCCATGCGGATAGATACCGTGTAACTAAAAAACCCTAACTTGCAACGTGTCTATTTAAAGTCACCGACACTTCGATCCAAACAGTGTTAAGATTATCAAAAGCAACTCTACTGTCAAACAATTTTTAAAGTTTGAGCATCTATTGTGTTTATTGCCAGCCGGACTTCTCCTAACTGTAACATTGTTCTGGCGGAATCATGACCATTTTTTTATAAAAAAATCTTCCTTGTTCCATGTCACTACGTTAGGTAGCCTTTGTTGTGCCACTTCTATCTATTTACGAAAGCTCTACTTTCACCTAAAACCGTATTCTGTATTTGGTTTTTTCCAACCATTTATTCTTTAATACAGAGCATTTTTTGAAGAAAAAGTAAATTTTTGTGAAACCTTTTCATGTTCAAAATGCTTCCGAGTAAAGAGTTAAAAAATGGTGCCATTATGATTATAATAAGGATACACAAAAGCAATACTAAGAAAATCGCTTGAAGAGTTTATAAAAGTAAAAAAAGCACGATGTTGATTCAAAGCATTAAAAGAGGTAAATTGCTTTAAATTTTATAGCATTCACAATATATGGTATTTGCAAGTTTTCGTTAAATACTAGGCCTCAACATATTACATAAAAACACTTGCTGCTTTATCCGTAGAAAACTTTGCACATCCAGAAGCGCTGTAACTTTTTAAAATCTATCAGTTGAAAATCCACGAAAGCATGTCGTAAGATAACCAACTGAACTTAAATAAACAACTTTTCTACAATTGAACCACAACGAGACTAGCTAATTATTAGTGTTATACGCTATTATAGCGGTACTCGACTTCGCTAAGCCTTTTGAAGTTCAAAAAGTATCACCAAATTATTCTATATGCTTCATTCTGGCTAAGGGTTTAAGGGCGATTACTTTTATTTTAAATGGATATTCAATTAAAACAAAAACCTATTACCACTTTTATCAAAAATTAAAATACAGCTCTTCAAAACCCAGAATTAAATACAAACAACTCCTTTTTATCGCTGATTAAAAAACTGACATTTCGGAAAGTACCTGGTTTTCAAGCAGGCACAAACGACAACATTTCTAAAAATATGGTACTGGTTTTGGTTGGCCAGTGATCGATTTTGGCTGACCAATGACTGTAAGTAAACCTGACATCTTAAAGTGTACATCAAGTATGGAGGTGATCTTGTGTTCTATAATCGGTCGTAGCTACATGTATCACTTACTTTACTTAGTCAATTACCCATACTAAGACATGTCCATATATAACACAGATATAGTATATACCCAATTAAGTATTCCTCTTTGTACTTTGAGATCTAGACAATTCAACCAAAAGAGACGACCTAGATTAGTTAATTTGAACATTTTCTGAATCTTTTTTTTTTGTCTCTTATATAATATAGTATATCATCTCGTCGCATCTGTTTTTGCAAAAACCCTGTCCTTTGAATTATGACAAAATCTTAATCCTCAATACCTTTTAAATATAAAATCAGTGATGAAACGCTAAAACCTAGTTATAATTATGCGTAAATTTTAAAAACAATAGTTTTAGGAACACTATCTTGTTAAAGTAATTCAAAGAATTTCTTATAACAAGACTGTACGAAAACACCTTAACCAATTAACAAAGGAAAGAAATCCTTACTAGGAATAAACTAATTTTAGCTACAAAAAATGACTGCGTTAAAGGTCGGAATTCTTTTCTCAAACAGTATAAATAAGCTTGATATTTAGTTTCTTCTGTTAACTTACTTTTATTAAAGTCTATCAAAATTTCCCGTGGTATTTTTATGTCGCTGTTTGTGGATACCGGATTTTCTAACTCGTGTACAGCACGAAGAAGTTATCCTCTTCCAGCCGAGAATTTATTCACTATATAGCTGAATCAGCAAATATAATTGCAGTAAATAACCATACTTACTTGTTATCGTTGTTTTATAACAGAGAAATTATACATCTTCTGACGGCTAAAAAAACAAAAGCTTCATTAGAAGTCCAAATGAGGTTAAAAATACATTTACCAAACATTTATTCTATCTATTTATCATAAGACAGCCCTCGACAAAGCGAACCATTCTTCCAGGTTTAGTGATCCATATAGCTTCTCTGATAGCGACTGGTCACTCATCGGCTCGAAGGGCGTAGACAAAAAACCTCATAGTAGCCTTTGAGTTACAGTACCGTAAGAGTGTTTGAGCAGAGGAATTTTCTGAAATATGTCAAAAGTATCTATAATGTCGCGACTATGATATATGCAATTTGGATACTCAGAGCACATGTCCTATATGACACGTGAGTTGAATAGTAGAGAGTAAACGCGTAGGCGTTTAACTAACTTACTGCTAACCAGACACCAGATCCGCATTCTATATCCAATACAGATATTCCTCCTTCAAATTTCAGCGTTTTTTACACTAGAACTCATATTGCTATCAGAATATTTTAATATTAGCGCTTTATACATTTATATGTATATACATGCCCACTCAATAGCTCTTTAAAACAAAAATGTTGCTCCAAAATGTATGTGTCAGTTTCTCGTCTTGATAATATACTGTACTTTACTCCTGTCATTTTATCATGCTTTTCTCTATCTTTAGACAGCCAATAAGTGGAAGCTTTATCGCTATGAAACTCCCTTTCTGTAGCTATTGAATTGAGACTTATAGTCATTTGTAGCTCTGTAGTCAAACTGTCTATATCCATCAACATGAAGTCTGTATTGCTTTCAACCTTTGTTGAGTTTTTGATTGTAAATGTTTTAAAAAAAACAACGCAGTTTCCCATTTTGACAACTATTATGCAGACATTAAGTAAATAAAGTAAAACGAAAATGAAAATAAAAACCGACCTTAAATAAAACAAAAGAGTGCAAGCAGAAGGAATAAGATAGCATTCTTCTTAAATACATAGACTGAGATATTTATCCTGTTTGTACTAAATTGAAGTGTAACTATGTCGTTTTTAAAAGTAGAGGCAACAACCGGCAATTAGGTTGTTTAGAAAGAAAAGTCATTTAGCCTCAGTTAAATAGTTTCCAAATCCAGTTAATGGTTAAAACACTTTATTATTCCTTTAACAAAACTCTATGAAATTTTTTAACCAAAAGTATGCCATTGGGTGTTTTTTTTCCTACACAAATTCCTAACTGTTTTACTCTTCGCTTGTTTCAGAAGAATTATACTGAGGTTTATCTGGATATTTTGTGCTATGTTTGCGGTACCATTTGTCAATACCATGTCTTCCATTTCCTATATCATAGTAAAAAGTTGTCTTCTCTCAGCAAAAAAACCTAATTGGTAAACTAAAAGGTAATCAGGCCTGTTTACAGTGAGCCAAAACTGCTTACTTGTGTTTGCTATTTGATGGTAGTCTCTTAGTGACTAGAGATCAAAGAAAATTAAGAAAGGGCATGTCAATTGTATATTTGCTTGCCAAGAAAGTAAAATCAACAAGCTGAACCGTTCCTCCGAATTTTACAATTCGGCACTCATAATCTCGAAGGTTAAGACAAAAAGTCTCACCTGAAAAAAAACCAAACATGTTGTCTCCATACAATAGTTTTTGAGTTACTTGGCCATCGACGTAGGCAAAGCGAGAAAGCTTTCTGAAACATATTAAATTGTAGCGGTTTATGCCTTATAGAGCAACAGTAACCGCTAAGAAATACGCCCCATATAGTTTGGATTAAATAGTAACGCTATGTTTTTTGGATACGTTTAAGCGGGCGTTATCAAATACGGTCAATCTCAGCAAACTTGAAATAACGTACTGATATGTATTTGTTGGTTATTAGAGCATGGGAGAGCTTGCAACAAATAAAGTAGAGGATATATCAAGAAGCAGGCAGGTCCAAAAACTTGAAAGGAATGATCAAATGTATTTAGCGAACAGTCTAAAAACAGCCGAGAACACAAAGTCTTCTCAGTCACTCAGATGGTTTTTCATCGTTAACTATTTTTTTTTTTTAGGGGATTTCAGAGAAATCCTGGTTTATTTAAAGTCAAATAGACTATTAAGGAATAAATATAGTAACAATATTTTTTTTTTTTTTTTTTTTTGCGGGGTCGACATTAAACGATTCAGTTCTTGGCAACAAGGAATCCAAAATCATTTATCATATGTCGTGACACAACTGGAGTTCAGAGTGGAGCTGGAGAATGAACTTTTGCGTTTGAGCGAAAACTGTGGAAGTTGCGAAAGGGATCTGGTGAGAAATGTGACGCCAACGAGCAGACCATATTGCTTGTAATGTACAAGCTATTATTTGGGCTGAGGACAGTTGGATCACAGACGTAGTTTTCAGATGTCTAAGAGGAAAGGCGGTTAGGTGTGTGACAGCTATGTGTAAGTCTGAAAGGAAGAACCATCTACAGGGCGACCAGTTATCATCGAAGTAGGTGTGTGCGGTCTGTTGCCAAACGGGGACTATTTTTGGGCAGGCGTATAAGAAATGAATCAAAGAGTCTTTTTCTTTCTTACAAAGAGGGCACAGGTCGGATTGGAATTTGGTCGGTGGAAATTTGTGTAGCAGACCAGTATGAGGAATAGAGCGATGAAGGATTTTATACCAAATTGTTCTGGCTTTTAGTGGAATTTTTTGTGACCAAAATAGTGACCAAGGGATTTACTTAGCTGCAAGATCCATGTTGAACTGGACACTTGCAGTAGATTTCGGTGATACCTCGAGTGTCTTTCGTTGGCTTATGAAAAGTCTAAATGTCCTAGGGGTTGGTTTAATCATATCAGGTCTTAGTAACCGAACAGAGTTGACTTTCCAAATGGACAGAAATATCGGTAGAAACTCTACTCGTGCAGTTGGAGAGTCTTTCATCGTTAACTAGGTTGAGAAAAGGTGTCTAAAAAAGCTGGGTTTAAATTTTGTAGTGTTTCTATAAAGTTACAAGCAATAGGGTTTTTTTTTCTTTTGAACTGACGAACTCAAGCCAGAATACTCATGGTTACATTTTTACCTCATTAAAAATCGTGTATCGTATCTCAGATTGTGTATTTAAGAAGAAAAGCACCACTTTTTTCTTCTTTTTTGATTCAAATTAGTTTTTGCTTGTCTTTGGGTACATATACATATATAATAATAGGAGTTGGCATCTCTACTACAAAGCTATTAAAAACCAAAAATTTAAAGAAACTTAGTAAAACCCCAAAGCCTGAATCAATGGACACAGACGCCTTAAATAAACAACTTATTTTACCTGCTCAATCACTTATCACAAATCGAGAGTTTCATAATGAAGAGAATGCTACTTATTGGCTGCCCAAAGATCAAGATGAGCACGATAGGTTAACAGGAGTAAGGACAGAACAAATGATAAAGACAACCGGTAGTATTGATACATAGATCTCTCTTAGCAACACTTTTGTTTCAAAGAATTAGTAAAAGGGTAAGAGTTTTTTACATAAAAAAAACTGCGTCATTGACTACTTGTCTATCGCTATTAGAAACATCTCCTCTAGTGCTAAAGAGATTTTGAATTTTGAAGAAGGTGTATCTGTGCTTGACATAGGTTGCGGATCTGGCGCATGGCTAGCTGTAAAGTATTTCAATATAGGTGTCTTATGTCATGAAACGTATCTGGTAAAGCTAAGACATAGATGCTATTTAGGATATGAACTCTGAGTATCCGAATTGTAAATATTACGGTTGCGATATTATAGATATTCCTGACCTTATCCGGAAACTTCCAAAACTAAACTTTGTACACGGAAATGTATCTAAAAGACTTCCGTACAAAGATAACACGTTTGATTTTACTCATATGAGGTTTTTTGTATATGGGCTTCGAGCTGACGAATGGCCGAATGCTATAAAAGAAATTGTACGTGTTACAAAACCTGGAGGAATGATTCAATTGTTTGAAGGGAGTTTTGTTGTAAGAGAGTTGTATACATGCGCTTTCTTTTGTTTTATTAAAGAAAAAAACCAAAACCTTTTAGCCTCCAGAAGACAAAGAATCCATATGCTACAAGACTGTTACTGCAAGTGAGTGTACTTTGCAATCCATAAATACGGAACTAACTCTTTGTTTTTATTTTTTTTGGCAGTAAATAACTTTGCAACCAAAAGAGATCAAATCCCCAATATTGTGTATGAATTGGAAAGTCTGGTTGCTTTGAATAACAGTGTACAGGTAGTGCAAAACACCCAAGTAACAGCTTATACAAGTAAGTCAGAAAGAGTTTCCAAGTCCGTTGCTGACCTTTTATAGACAACGGAACAATCCTTGCCAAAAAGTTTGTATGGAATTTTGTAAAAGGGGTTGAGGGCACAATCAAATATCTAGGCGATGAACTAGGTGTGGAAAGTGAAGATGAAGTATCTGACTATTTAAACAAATTCAAAGAAGACATGTTCAAATCAGGACTAACAGTTGACACTATCTCTCTCTCTCTCTGCAAAAAATAAAAAGAGGCAGAGGCCTAAAAACAAAACAGCTCAGGTTTTTGTAAACACGGGTTGATTGTTTTTCACAGCATGTTTGCTACAATCTATTCTTTAGTTTGTGTACCAAAAATCCAGCTTTGATCGTTTGTCCTCCATCAGTATGCGGAATGTTGTATGTACAATTGCATTTTAAATGTATATTTTTGGTTTAAAAAACTTCTCCTTTGACGCTATACTCGCCATAAGTTCAAAACATATGTTTATATACATTTTGCTTTTCGTGAATTTTTTTTGTTTCTGTTTTTAAGGGACGTGCTTGCGTATACGCATTTGGATTTAAAAGAAATGCCCACCCAAGTAAAGAGCACTTCTATAAAATCGATACAAACACTGTTAAAACGACAGCTTTAGTAAGCTTTCCTCAAATTATTGAATCTCGAGCAGGTGGGTTGCTTCGTTATTTATCACTAGTGTTTTATTTTTTTTTAAAAAAAAAAAGGCCTATAGAAGAACTAGCCAATCAAAGAAGATCCAAAAGCAGCTGTTCCAAATACAAATTAAACCCAGGAACAGACTACAAAAAAAGCAGTCCGAGAGTCCATACCCTTTTCGAGAAACCTTCCATTCGCATTTTTTTCTTTTCTTTACCAAACAAAATAAAACTAATGTCTGGTGTTTGTTTGACTGAAGGTTGCGACCAGCCTGCAAAAATGCAATGCCCTACTTGCATAAAGTTGAAAATTGACGGTTCTTTTTTCTGTACACAAGATTGCTTCAAGAAAAGTTGGGTAAGGCAGCCATTAACATTTTTGTTTTTGTTTTTGTTCACATGCTTTGTAGGGTCAACACAAGTTGGTACACAAAGCCAAAATTGAAAGTAAACGTCTATAGACACTACGGATTTGAACACTATTCATCTAAAATAATAATGCTAATAATAAAAAACTAGGTGAGCCACACAACCCTTTTCCCAAATATAGATACACAGGTGAACTCCAAGCGATCTACCCTCTGTCGGCCAAACGCGAAGTACCCAAAGAAATTGCTCGTCGTAAGTAACTGAATTTAATGATGTATCGACTTGACCTACTGATGCTTTTTATTATTATTATTGAAGCTGATTATGCCGATACGAGTATCCCTATTTCAGAGCAAAATTTGAAAGCAAGTTCTAGTATTAAGATACTTAACGCAGAAGAAATAGAAGGCATGCGTAAAGTGTGTAAGGTAAGAGTATAAAGATGTGTGTGTGTGTGTAAGGGAGTACAAGGGTTTTTACGCTTTCCTATAGATTGCTCGTGAGGTATTGAATATTGGTGCTGCAGCCATCCGTGTGGGTATAACGACAGACGAAATCGGTACTATGGATGCAAAAACAAAAAGAAAGATATGTATATTGACTTTTTTTTTTTTTTGCTTGTCAGACGAAATCATTCATAATGCTACCATCGAACGTGGCGCTTATCCTTCACCTTTAAACTATTACAAGTTCCCCAAATCAGTCTGCACGTACGATGTCCAATTTTATAACAACAGCAATACTAATCCCCCATTCAACCAGATCTGTAAATGAGGTTATCTGTCACGGTATTCCTGACAAGCGTCCACTCAAAGATGGTGATATTGTCAACTTAGATGTGACTTGCTATTACGGTGGTTTCCATGGTGACTTGAACGAAACATACTTGGTTGGCAATGTGGACGATAAAGGCAAACAACTTGTGCAATGTGCTAGAGAATGCTTAGAAAAGTCTATTGCTATGGGTAAAGTATCGATGGCGATGTGTGTATGCTGATGTTTCTGTTTTTTTTTTAGTCAAGCCTGGTGCTAGATACCGTGATTTTGGTAAAACCATTGAAGACCATGCTAAAAGTAACGGATTTTCCGTGGTTCGTAGCTTTTGTGGGCATGGTATTAACCAACTTTTCCATTGTGCTCCTAATGTTCCCCATTATGCCAGTAAGCTTTTTTGTTTGTTTTTAATCTACCCCTTTATCAAGAGACTCATCTTTTAAAAGACAACAAGGCTATTGGTGTGATGAAGCCTGGTCATTGTTTCACCATTGAGCCTATGATTTGTGAAGGAGCGTTCAGAGATGAGGTCTGGCCTGATAACTGGACTGCTGTGACGTGTGATGGTAAACGATCCGCTCAATTCGAGCACACAATGCTTGTAACCGAAACTGGTGTTGAGATTTTGACATAATAAAAGAAAAAGAAAAAAAAGGCTCCGCGTTGACTATTTTTTTCAGTAAAAACCAATAAATACACATATAGCGCAGGCATTTAATGCTTGAGAAGGAGAATAGAAACAGAGGAGTTGGGAAGGGCGATCAAAAATAATATTAGAGAAATACAAGAGAATGAAGTGGTTTAGTATAAAGCGTCCTGTAGCGACACAGTCAACCGAGGTATATCTGATGGGTCTTTGATAGAGACAGTTTTTTGGGAATAGTGAGTGAGCTGTCTGAATTCTTGTGCAGCTGACTCGGACAAACACAGGCCAATATGAGATGCGTTCATGAAAGCAAGCAGTTCGTCCCTGTCGATTTCTTGGTGGTAAAAATGCACAGGCACAAAAGTCGAGGTGCCGTAGAGCTGATTAATTTGTCGCACAATTTCAGGAACAGCTTCCAATTCATGTGGCGATATTTTGGACGAACAGAGGACAATAAAGACCAAGCGGTTGATTAATTCCGGTCTTTTACACAAAAGATTAGCAAAGGCTGCTAATGTATAAAGAACGTGTGCAGCATGCAGATCTTCTTTGAAGAATAAGATCTGTTTGTTTGGAAAGAGGTCTCTTAAAGACCGCGATCGCTTGGATACTTTCTCTGTATGTGCGTAGTCTCTTGGGTGTGTTGGGTTTTCTGAGTGTTTGTGTGAGACATCAAAAGGAAAAGCTGACATAGTTCGTATATTGCCAGAGAGTTCTTCTGTTCGATTCTCAAGGTAGTTCGATACCTGGTCTGTACACAGTAGATTAGTAAGCAAATAATACTGCCGAGAAATGCTTACTCATCGCTTGTGTTATATCTTCTGAACTCCACGCTAAGGAGCTCATGGTTGTAGGCTGTAGAAATTCACTTACTGTCGGGAAGAGGGGTTTAATAATAGTATCACACACACGGCTCCTATTTACCCGTCCTCTCCTTCCACTTTACTTACACTTTTTGATCAGTACATTTGTCTCTCTGTCGAAATAAACTTCTTCTGCCTCCACAAGGCTTATCAGTTGTCTTGCCAAATACGCTTGATTAGAAGTGATATCTGAGATACTGCTGTTCTCAAGAGACGGTTGCTCCCGCTTCTGTAGAATAGCGCTTTGAGCTAGAGGTTTTTCGGCAGAAAGAAGCATTAAAGGATAAAAGTAAAAAAAAAAAAAGGCTTTATTCGTAATCAGTGCTTTATCTCGGAATCGGAAAACTTTTTATATATTCAATAAGCGATTGCCATTGGCTGCCCATGTCGTAATTGAAGCCTTTCGTTGTAAAAAGATGGTATCAGCATAGACACAGTCGTAGCCATGTTCTTAGCACAGAACGATCTAGCAATAACGTCGGCTACTGGCCGAAGGAAAGTCAAAATAACAAGCAAAATATATAACGCAAGGCTAACCAAAAGTACCTTGTGAGGCATTTATTTCTAAACACTAAAACAAAGCCTGGCTCACAGCTCATAAACAATACTCTTTCAAACAAATGCAACGGGTCAACCTACAAAATAACCGAATGTATCTACGTTTGGCTATATCTATAGAAACTATGCTTATATTGTACATTAAATATCTTAAAAACCCACAAGCACTATTACAATTAGCAAAAAGCATCAATGCATTGCTGAAAGCACAAAGTAGTGTGATACAAGTAGATTTATAACAAAAAACACGGATTTTATCTGTAGCGTTTTCGCTCTGGATCGATCAAACATGAGCTTGGCTCTAAGAAAAACCTGTATTTAAGACTCTTCTACCTCGTTCTGATCAACATGACTTGTGGGCAATAAGGTTCGAATCTGTAATATAACACACCTCCTCTTTGCTGTTTATACAAAAGTGGCGACTGATAAGACAGAGCCAAAGGGCTTGTTTTTTTTTTAAAAAAAAAAGGGGGCCAAGGAAAGATGTGCTTAGCCTTTTACTATGTTTGGAAGTATTGCAAATCTTTCTTCTTTGGGTATAAGGCAATCTCAAGAACGCCCACTCAACAGTTCCAGTAAGGTTAAACCAGTTAAAAACATGAACTCAAACAGTCACTCTTTACGATACCCTTAGCATTCAGCCCATAAAAACAGTCTATAGTTACTCTCGAAAAGAGTTTAAGCGGTTTCTAATAAAACAGCGTTACTAGTTATTATTCTTGTAGAGGGCTGCTCCATTGCAACACAGAGCCAGCCGAAGCTGATCCTAAAGACATCTCAGTACAGTTGTCTGTACAGCTGGCCAACGAAAAGCAGACAACTACTCATTTTTTGACACGAGCCAAGACCACACCCTCTCATATTTGATAATTCAGAGATTATTCTGACGTTATAGTCCCTGATGTTGTTAAGAAAACACAAAAAATAGCTAAATGACCGAATTGCTACTTTTAACAAAAATGTATTGTCCAGAGTCAGAAAAAAAATAAAAGTATCACACCTCACTTCCCAAAAAAAAAAAGAATAAAACCCACAGAATCATAGAAGGCATATCTACTTTTAGTCAAGTGACAATCAAAAATGTTGATAGAACTTTCCGCAGTGAGCCTCGCTATGACGGCTACTCAACAGTCATCGGAAAAAGCACAAATTGGCAGCTACGTTTTAAACTGGTGGTCCGCTTGCAAGAAAAATCGCACAACCTCAAAACAAAACCGCTTTTGAAGAGTAAACTGAAACTTATAGAGTTGAAGCTGCTGAATATCGATTTATAAATGGCGAAACACAATTCCGTGTACGATAGTGCGGCTATATTATAAAAGGCGATACTTAGAAGCCTTTTGATTACTTCCACGACTGTAGCCTCATTCATAAGCACTCGGAAAGAAGAAAGACTGAAAAAATAGCTATGACCGTCTTTCTGGCCTAATACCTTTTGGCTCACGCTGAACGTTTTTTTATCGTTTTCAACCGCCTGCGTAATATCTGATGTCACACAAGTTAAGAAGTATTACATAGCGCACGCACAATTCACTTTTATTACCTTTGCGCTTCTTTATCCAGAAAAATAGTTATAGACTGGAAGGGGAGGGGATAATGTTATGTTTAGTTCTGCCAGTTTAGTAATACTATACAGCAATGAATACTTTCTTATAAAGTCGTATAAGACACACAAATAACCAAAAATAGGTAATGTAGAGTATTTTATTCCCCTTTTACTTAAATTGAGCTAGAAATACAATAAAAGACTTTGACAATATGTCTTTAATCTTATTTGAAAGTAAATAAAATAAAATTTTTGAGTACCTTTTCTGACCAATAAAAATTGAAAAACCTGCATTCCCTTATAGACAGGTATTTTTAAGAGGTTATTAAAAATTTCGCAAATATTCCAGAGAGCCTGTTCGGGCGGAAAGAGAAAAGAATAAAAAAGCAAAATATAATGGATGTGGTGATCCGCACATCTTTTTTGGACAGAAAAAGAAGCAGAAGAGTTGGCCGTTTGATATATATTCTTGTAAATGATGTGGAGCCTGAATAGTTTCAGAACATCAGCAAGATTTCACTTGTTGTCGGCAGAATGGGCCCAGGAGAAAGAAGAAGAGAACTGGCCGTAGAAAGCGTGAACGAAGTTGTACTGAGTACAGTAATAATGGAATATACAGAGTAAAGTCTTTTACAGCTGAAGGCCTTTTTCATGAAATTGAGGTCTTAAACCAAGAAACGAAGACATGTTCTTGTGGATATTTCAAATGGAACAGAATCGCGTGTAACCACATGTACTTGCTTCGTCACTTGCACACAAGTATTAGGCTCCACCAAGGTAGGTTTCAAAAACACGCAAAATTTACATTTTTTTGCTCATTTAAAGTGTCTAGTTTCTTATTGCCTGACCAGATCATCAATCGTACAACCTCAATCACAAAGTATCGAAACGAATACGTCCTCATCTAGAAGTCGCGTTTTAAATATAATTAGTAGCATTGAAGCTGTATTCAGCGCTTTTGAATATAGTTCAATAGAGTTTACCAACGAACAAATTTGCAATGTATCTGAAACTGTAAATATCCTTTCCAGCGCTTTACAGGGCTCTAGTGACTTGGCTTCTAACTCCAATTTCAATACACAACGGCAGATATACGAGCTTTTTTTTCTTGATTGTTAGTTGTTTTTCTGTCCGGCATTTTAGGTTTTCAGGTTGTGAAACAAATTTGCAGCCCCGACTATCATTGCTTGTAAATCGTCGTGTTTAGTCTTTACTAACACTTGTTTAAGCAGTTCGTTGTTGTCATTTTTCAATACAACATTACCAGACTTAAAGTGTTTTTATTAGATTTAGATTGGTTCTTCTCAACTAGGAAAGTTATTAATTTACTCTCAATTGGAGTCCCTGTTAACATCAACAGTTCCATTCATTGAGCGTCCTGGTATTGACAAGACCAGTAAAACTATTTTAAAACATCCTTTTGTAAAAAAATTACGACTGCCGTTTTGGATGTTAATAGTGACAATTACAGGGTTGGAGACGCAGAATGGTCTGACGGATCAAGATCAGATATATTATATGAAACCTTAGATAAATCTCTAAAGCAACCGCCTGTAACCGTTGAAGTTGAGAGAACAGTTGATTTCAATTTAATGGCAAGAGTTGTTCATTACTGTGTAATGGCTTATCGTCGTTATCAAACCTTCCCTGTAGTATTTATACTCGCTCTCAAACATGTATCAATACCTACTGAAAATATGCGTCTATACAGAATATGTTTGGTAAATAACACAAGTATGAACTACTTTGTAAAGTTACAAACGAGTCCAAAAGTGGATCCGAGAGGCTTACAGAACATATAAACAATATCAACGGAAGTTGAATTTTTTGTACCTGAACTTGGTAATATCGATTAATGGCATTTGTCATTGCACCTTGATTGATGTATGGTTGAAACTACATCTCTTGCGCTATATTCGGAGTCATTTTGCTGTTGTGTTGTTTGAATACCGCTTTTGCTTTTTTATTGAAAGATCAGTTATTCCTTTATATACTGTATAAAATAAAGTAAATGGAAGTTAGTTGTTTAATTACTTAGAGAGAAAAAAAGAGCGAAGAAAAACCATACCAAAGATATATTTCTAAAAAAAAAAAAAAAAAAGTAAGATAAAAAATAATTGTGGATACCAAAACAACTATATACCCAAGGTAGCAATAATTAACAATATTACATAATATTACACTTCGAGCTGTCGGATCTTTGTTGTTATCATTCTTTTTATTGTTTTATCGAACTTGTACTACGTATAAATATATATAAACTAAATTTTTTTGACTATAATATTGACTCCATCTTCTTTGTGAGAACATAATAATAAAATAATAGTAAAGGGAAGAGGAGGGTGGGAACAACAAAGATCCTCTGCTCTCGTGTAATGTTTTTAATACTTCATATAATTCGTATCTACATAACATATTCTCTTGTCAGCCATTTCAAATAATTTTTCATCGATCATCGTATTATATTTAAAGCAGTCTTGTTCGTAATAAGATTGTGTTTAGCAGAGCAAGACCTGTATGGATCAGACGATCCTTTTACTCAAAAAATCAATACAGCATACAAAAAAAACTTTTCAAAAAGTGAATCATTATATAGCTTTCAATACTTTGAAGTTTGAAATTTTATGAGTAAGTTTTTTAGTCTATAAAATAAGAACATATTTGCTTAACCCTATTTTTTATTGAATAAACGAAAATTCGAGCTTTAAATTTTATTAACAATACCACGATGTCTTCCTTTACTATTGACGCTGTTTTTGAGACAGACATACTTTCACTTTAATGTAGTACGAACCACAAAAAGATCTCAATCTGTACATTTAAGAAGAAAGCTGTTTTTTTTTCTTCTGTTTGTGTTCTTTTATCTAACTTAAGGTTAGTTTTTTATTTTTTTTTTATTTTATTTACTCAATGTTTATACAATAACTGTCAAAATGGGAAACTGTATTGCTTTTTTAAAATCTTCAAAAGTTGAAACTCAACAAAGATTGAAAGCAGTAGATTTTGCATCGATGGATATAGATACTCTAAATACAGAACTACACACAGCTATAAGTCCCGAATCCGTAGTTACAAAAAGGGAGTTTCATAGTGATAAAAACTCTGTTTATTGGCTACCTAAAGACAAAGATGAGCAGGATAGACTGACAGGAGTAAAGCAAAGCATATTGCGAAGGCAAAAAACTGACATGTACGTTTTGTAGCAACATTTTTGTTTCAAAGAGCTATTGAGTGGGTATGTATATAAATATATGCATATAAAGAGATAATGTTAAAATACTCTGATAGCAATATGAGTTCTAGTGT
Source organism: Sporodiniella umbellata (assembly GCA_025677835.1). Taxonomy (NCBI): domain Eukaryota; kingdom Fungi; phylum Mucoromycota; class Mucoromycetes; order Mucorales; family Rhizopodaceae; genus Sporodiniella; species Sporodiniella umbellata. The sequence continues at coordinate 43,089 of JAIXMR010000129.1, read as the reverse complement.
AAAAGAAACGCTGGACTTTGAAGGAGGCATATCTGTATTGGATATAGGATGTGGATCTGGTGCCTGGTTAGCAGTAAGTTAGCTAAACGCCTACGCGTTTACTTCCTGAATATTCAATCCACGCGTTATATAGGACATGAGCTCTGAGTATCCAAACTGCATATATCATGGCTGCGATATCATAGATACTCCTGATATACTCCAGAAGCTTCCTCACATCGAATACGCTTATGGCAATGTAGCTCAAAGACTACCATACGAAGACAGCACATTTGAATTTGTTATCATGAGGTTTCTCTTCTATGCCCTTCGAGCCGATGAGTGGCCAACCGCTATCAGAGAAGCTATACGAGTCACAAAATCTGGAGGAATGGTTCAGTTTGTTGAGTGCGCTACTGTGGTAAGTCGATAAAACACTTGTTTGAAAAATAAATTTTTAGCCTTTGTTTTTACTTATAACAAATCTTTGCTTTTTAGCCATCAAAAGATACAAACTCTATCTGTTATCAAATAATGACAACAAGTAGCGTGTTTACTTGTTGAAAATACGTTTTTTAACTTTTAACTGTACAGTGAATAGCTTTTCTGCTGAAAGAGGTCAGCTTCCTAATGCTTTATACGAGCTAGAAAGCATGGCATTAGCAAACAACAACATAAAAATAGTACAAAAAATTCCTATAGACTTCATTACAAGTAAGTGGACAGAAAAAAAAGGTCGAATAACAATTAATCTTTGGCTATATAAATAAGACGACGGTACCCTTTTGTCTAAGAAGTTTATATGGGCTTTCATCAAAGGAATAGAAGGTACGATGAAGTACATAGCCCCCAAGCTAGGTTTAGAGACTAAAGAAGAGATATCTGACTATTTGATTGAGCTCAAACGGGACATGTTTAAGAGTGGATTTAGGTTAAAAACTTTATCGCTATCTTTACAGAAAGCAAGACAGTAAATAGTAACTGTCTGTCAGTATAATTGCAGTAAAGTTGCGTAAAGTTTGAAAGTTTTGTATACAGCTTTGTGTTCATTATAAATACTTAAAAAGCGAAATTATAGTCAGATGATATTTCCAAAAACTTTGTTGCTAGTTTTTGTCTGCACTTTCAGAGTTTGTGTATTTAACATAATAAAAGGCTAAGCACATCTTTTCTTGGCCCTTTTTTTTAAAAAAAAAAAAAAAAAAACAAGCCCTTTGGCTCTGTCTTATCAGCTACTACCTCTCTATAAACAGCAGAGAGGAGGTTTCTTATATCACAGATTCGAGTTTTATTATCCATAGTTGACTGGATAAGACAACTATTAGTTTATTGTCATATTTCAGGATACAGCCAACGAAAAAAGGCTGGCTCTATAAAAAAAAATTGGTTATTGTCATAATATTGGATCGTTTAATACGAAAATGGGCCACCAATCTAGGGATTCGGCACATGTTTTTTATTTTATATATTATAATCTTTTTTCACAATCGAAACATCTTTGGCAGAACGCCAAAGAATGACCTATTCAACTTTCACAGCCTTCTCTGCTGATGTAGAATGACGCGTTGCGAATATGCTCAGAGGTTTTTTCTTTCTGCATGACAGAAGAGGGGCCGCTATTTACAAAAGCCTTTAACTTGGACCAAAGCTCTTTGGTTGAATTTAAAAAAGGAGAATAAGAGAGGCAAAAAGAGAGGCCCATAGCCATATTGACCAACTCAATCTTCAATAAATGTAGCCCTGTGAGCAGATGCATTATCAAAAACTAGAAGCCTGTAGTCCATGTTAGCCGTATCAAGTGTCGTGAAGACTTGCTCTATGTATTTAAGGAAGTCGCCACTGGTATTGTCCTTTTTCTTGAGGGCTTAAGATTTTCTGCCAGTTCCTAGCACAAAGTGTAACTTCTTTTTTGGATAATATTATTAAACTTCTCCTACAATAGCACTCTAGGCGCTAACATTTACTCTCTTCGTTTGAGCATCGATTTTACAAAGTGTTCTAACCCCATACCTTCCATATAAGCAATATATAATCCTATTGGCTTCAAATTATCGACAAAGTAAGACTAAAGCTGCGCTTTCAATTAGACTGTAGTTATATTCAATGTTGTGGTCTCATGCAAAGTTCCAGCGTCAGAACATGGCTTTGTTACGCTTCTGTTACGCTTCTGTTACGCTTCTGTTAAGCAACTACCAAACCTGTTAAAGGTTTTATTTTTTTATGTCTAACCACCAACTTTCTTCTTAAGACTACTTGAACAGCGAGAAAGTTTGCAAGATATTCTTTAAACAACAAGATATCACGGACATCATAACGGGAAATTTATTGAATGTATATGAAAAAACATACATGTGCGATTCTTTTGAAATTCTCGGGAATGGAGTATTTATCACATATAGACCACGTTTAGCAAATCATTCTACTTTGCCTCCTATTATCTTAAAGTTGTAAATGTAGTACGTTAAGCAAAATTGGCCGCACCTACCCTTCATTTTTATTGATACCCTAAACCTTTTTTGTTTTGGTAAAACTAAGCATTCGATCTTAGCCAAAAGGCTTGAGAGGGTCGCAAAATGAAGCATATAGCAATTGAGCAGTAAAATAAGCGCACTTTTTAGGCTCGTAGGACGCACTTTCGGTGAACGATATTCTATCTATACATGGGCCTTTTCCACCTAATAGCATCCTTCTTTGTTTTGTATGAGTGTATGATATAGTTATTTCAGTCTCATTTATTGAAAAGTTGTTGATTTAAGCCAAAAATATTGGAACATTTCATTCTTATTGCGTGAATTTACGTTTTTGTAAACAAAAACTTACAAGGACTAAAATCAATCCGCTCTGTAAGCTTCCATGGGTTGCAATTTAAGATACTACCGCTGCGATTATTTTCATATAATATTATAAACTCTAGTGCTAGTCGAACAGAGTATGTGATATTTGAGAAGTTTTTTGAACTGGTTTTGGTAATTTCTGTTCTTTTTTTTTAAATAACAAAGGTTTTGTCTTTGCTTTGGTGTGTAGCAGCGCGGTTATATTTTATGGATTTAGTATAGACTCTTCCGTCTTTATATTCCACAATGGTTCAAGAGCTTGCTGTTGTGTAGTATGTTTTTTTACTAGTAGTCTTTTTTCTAAATACTGCCAAGAAATACTTTGAAGGCTGTGTACAATAGCACATTAAAATGACCAAATATACCTGCTTATCGCCTTTTCCTTTTTTTTGGTTGTTAGGCTTTTTGTTAGCTATAATTCAGTCAGGCTAGAAAATGCTCAAAGACTAATTTTTCTACACACAAAGTTCTGAAAAATCTCTATTATAAATCAGTCTTCTGATTATTTAAAGCTTGTGGCAAAAAGGTAATTCGAAAAGCTTAAATGTCTGCTTCTTTATCATAATAGGCTGACCCAGGCTAACATAGGCTAACATAGGCTGACATAGACTAGAGAAGCGTCTCAATTTCAGTGAAATTTGTATTTGTTTTGATTCTTTTTTTTTCTCTTAAATACATGATCCGGTCAAGTAACTTCAATTCCTTTAGAATCTTGTTCTTTTTTAAAGACTTCCAGGCTAGAACAAATAGTCATATTTCAGAATTCTCCCTAATTTTTGAAAATAATATTAATTCTGAATTTAAGCTATCCAACAAAATATATAACTTTATATAGTATAGGGCGTTTCTCCTATGTTAGCCTGAGTCAGCCTATGTTAGCATATGTCAGCCTAGGTTAGCCTAGGTCAGTCTGGGTTAACCTAGGTCAGTCTGGATCTATAAGCCTATATAGGCCCTTAGAAGCCTGTAGAAGCATAAATGAGTCTAGGCCAGCCTTGTGGTGATCTGACAGTCAATCGCCATGGTGCAACTTGCAAATACAATTAATGAGATCTGTAATATTCTGAAATATGAAATAAAATAAAAAAATAGAAGCTCTCCAACAAAGAAAGAAACAACTCGCAGTCGTTTATAAAGACGAGAATGGTGGTGTTGTGTTCAAACGTAAGATTAAAGAAGAGAAGAATGCTGAAGTAGAAAAAGATGAGACAGTTAAATCACCACACCCAGTAGCATAATAAGCCAAAGTATATTCAAGAAAGAATAACATAAATAATTATATAGACTGACTGACAATAGAAATGTCGAAAACCTGAGCGGGCCCTGTTGTTCAGGTTGCCTACTCTGTTCTGCTTATCAAGTAGTGCTTTTCTTTGTAAAATTAGACTGATGCAGCTCATCGAGCTAGACTAACAGGGTGATTATTGCTTAGCGATTCAGTGGTCGGGTTCTCTTTCATGGACCAAAGGAATGTTTGTTTTCTTGGCCCTAAGATTGCGTATTGGTGTACTTGAACTTAACGACTAACATACTTGTTTCGGTAGGACGTCTCGGATGTTCAAACACCATAGCTCTGCTATTGATTATCATAAACTACGCAGCCATTGTTGTTGACGGGCGAATCAATAAATCTCGCTCCTCGAAAGAATGTATAAGATGCATATGTTTTCTTGTCTGTAAATAATTTTTCAATTAGCATATTGGAATGGTAAACTCTGGCGGTTGTAGAAGAACAAAGGAACGGCAGTTATAGACATTCATAAACTCATGTAACGTTTGAACACTAATGATCACCTCGTAGCAAAAAGAAGTTCTCTGGGTATTTTATCTTTCAGCAGAATAAGAGAAGAATAGTTTCTAATGATAGCTTGTCTTTATCTACATATTCGCCTGACAACGAGTAATTCGATTTCTTATTCTTACAACTGAACCTAAAAGAACATCGTTGGACATCTAATGTCTTTCAAGTAATAAAGGAATAAACACATTGGACTTTATAAAAGTAATTAAGGAGACATATTGGCCTTAGATATAGGAAGACATAAGTGTGTGTGTGTGTGTGTGCACTCAATCTATGTATGCCCCTCCATATGAGAATTAAGGTTTGAATTTGTGTGTCGGGGGACACTCTTTATCTTTTCTTTTATTTATAACAGCAATGTGTATAGAACAGACGAAATAGAAACACCATCATAAAATAACAAAGATGCAAAGGAAAGGCACACAACCATATATTTTATCATTAACAGCTATATGATTCAAGGCAAAGTTGTGAAGAATTTAGGACAATCAAAATAGATGTAATTTTGAAGAAGATCGAGCGCGCATTTATATGAAACGATGAAGAGATTGCTTTGTTTGGTTCTATACATGCGATAAGAGGATTGATACTTTACATGGTATAGGTATTCGATGGCAAATTGTTTGACACGATTTAGACAAAAAACCGGTGAAGTAATATCAATTTTTAAATATAGATCTGATTGTGAAAGATTTATCAATTGGAATAGTACCATAATGCTCATTTTTCAGTTGTTGAAAAACTTGATTTTGATCTTTCAGTAACAGAATAAAATTTGCAATGAAATTAAAGAGACGTAAATATTTCTGTCGATCTTCATAATTAGTTGGTATTTGACAGCTTTCGAGCTCTTTAAAAACGTAGCCATCACCAGCTTCGTTTATATTTAATGTTGATAAGATAATGGTTGTCTTGACGATATTGATCCCAAAAGCTAGTACTTTCTTCATCATATTAATGGAAGCATTTGGGTAACAGCTAATAACCGAATGTAATACACAAATGCAGGTGTGTAGCTGTTTCAATGAGTCATCCTCCGTTTTATCTCTTCTTTCTTTTACTGGACCACTTGCTGATTCTATTACAACGCATTCTTGATTGTCCGCAACGGTATATCCCATCCCATCGACATAGCGTGTTGTACTTGATTGACCATTCAATATACTAAATGCTGCAAATCCTTGAGAAAAAATTTCACACCATTTAAATGATATTAATCCTGTTTGGTCTCCCATATTCTGAAAAATTGGTACCACACGATCAATGAAAAATGTTCTTTCATAATTATCCAGTGTTTCTACAATACAAAACATGTTAACCAACGATCCAAAATTTCGATCAACCTATCTTACTTCCAACTCTGTAACATTTGCCAGAGAAATCGGTTAATATGTATTGAATAATTTGTATAATCGTTCTTTGATCAGGATTTTCAATGAGTTCTTTATCGAAAGTCCATAAAAATTGAGGTAATCTTTCATACGGTTGTTCTAAAGCTTCAAGAACAAATAAGTGTACCTTATCCATCTCCATCAACGTACTTAATGTTGGTGGGTCTTCTTTTATGAATGTTATTAAAGTTGATAACGATTTTGCGGCTTCAGCAGAAATTATCGATGCATTAAATGGGTATGATTTTGACATCATGAAAGATAGAACATTTTTACTCGTTGCTATATTTACAACACCATCATTATCAGTTTCTTGGGACAATTCTGTCGTTGCTCTTTTGCTTATAATGTGACTTTTTACGTGTTCTTGAAAATCTGCCATCGATGGGAAATGACTAAAGCATGATGGACAAGCATGTTGCTTTTCAGTTGACGAATTTTCTCTTTTTCCTAAGCACTTGACGTAAGTAAATTCTTCAGTGTCGTATTTTCTTTTGCCAGTCGCAGTGCCGGGAACTGAAATGCTGTGTTGTTTAAGTAAATGCCGTCTCAATCGGGGCGCATCAACAGACGAGGTATGACAGATATGGCACTTATAGATAAGCGATATTACTTTAGACATGGGAGAAAAAGTGAAATGCCCTTTCAGTGAAATCGCGTCTGAAGGGATTGTTGAAAAAAAAAAAAAAAAACTGAAAAATGAAACGTCATTGATTTTTTTGCTGGATCAGCATAGGAAGATGTCTCTAACCAATAAAATCGTGTATTTCTATAAAAGTTTAGTCTTAATTTGGGGTTTAGGATAGTTTTCTATTTTAGAATTTGTTTAAAATAGAAGAGGTAATACTTCTGAAAGATAAGTATTGCTGGCCAAGGTAAATATTGTATAATATATAAGAATAAAACACTATTCTTTATAAGAAGTGTAGAAAGAAATAGATTCTGATATATTTTGAAGTTTTTTTAGATTAAATAGGATAGAGACGTGTTCCATAATGAAATTTGCTCCGGTTTTCGACATTTCTATTGTCAGTCAGTCTATATAATTATTTATGTTATTCTTTCTTTTTTATTTTTTGCATTTTTAAAACAGAGCTTTCCTTCCTCTCTGCTGTTGATTTTAGCAGTGCGACAACACAGTAACAACCTTAAAAATAAACCCAAGTGCTCCGATTTATTGTTCGCGTGCGAAAGGTTTTTATATAAACAATTGTAGTGCTTTAATAAACGTGATGTTGAAGCCAACCCTTTTATTGTTACTGGATTTAAATATACAGAACTTGGTTTCAAAAAAAAAAAAAAAAAAAAAAGGTATTGTTAATAGAACAGGCCATTTATTAAAAATCGTTTGATCGTAATCTTTTAAAAATTAATACAATCAAACAATAAGTAGAATAATACTACCGCTAGTTGTATTATAAAAGTGATTCAAGACAACTGATTATATGTCAACCGTATGGCTTTTTCTTGGCTTATTTCTATTTTTCATTTTTTTATTTGCTTGAGACGGAATGAGTGTCTCAATACTCATCAGATGACGCGGCCGTTTAAATAAAAGCAGAAATAAGAATTTACATATTCCTCTATAGGTGGGTCGCAGTAAAACTGTAGCATTTCTTTCATTTGGCAATAAGAAAACGCCGGCTTTTCTTTTAGAGAATACTTTATTGATCAACAAGCTGATAGTATCTTGTTTTTTTCTTCGTTTGACATTCACTGGGAAAAGCTGGTATACAATTTTTTTTTTTATTTTAAAAAAAAAAATGACAGCTGCACATGCATGCCCTAATCATTTACTGTCTTTTAAAAAAGCTTCGATTGAGTTCGATCAAACATAAAGTTTCTTTTAGTCTATTTTATGCATAGAACGTAATTTCAGCTTTCCATTGACTTTGTTAAAGATTCCTGTGTTTTAAAAATGCCAAATGTATTACTCAGTACATACATGTGACCAGACGTACTAAGATCACATATTCTTGTAGAGTTGTGCTATAAGTTTGCTTGAGCATTGGTCGGATTGAGGCTTGAGAAAGCAAAATGCGTTCATACAAAGAAGAGGGCCCATTCGACTAATATTGGAAACTAGTCACACGACTTGTTTTGATCTATACACAACGTGTCGCAATAAAGTTTAAAAGCGAGTGTTACAGCCAGCTAGTGAAGGGATCTACAGTTACATAAAATCATAACAAGCTCTGTCAATTACATTTCTAAAACAAGTACAAGATAACGAACTATGTTTTGCTGCAGTATTCAATCTACCCACACTGCTGTATTCTTTAAATTGCTGCTTTTAAAAACAGAGCAATAGATTAGTCTTATATTAAACAGACGGTAAATAAAAAAACTATATCCCACATTAAAATTGTTCTTTTTTTTTTTTGAGCCAAGAATAGCCTCAGACTAGAAACAGATGCTAGCCGACGTCTGCCTTTCGTGATGCTGTTGCTTGTCATTGTAAATAACTTGTGAATGCTATTTACTGTGTTTAGAAAAAAAAAAAACAATCAGGTTTTTCCTGTATTTAGCATAAAGTACTACCTGTTTTGACTTTCAAATTAAAATTTTCGGCTAGTGTTGGCAAATTAGTATTCATATCTTGAATGTGAAGATCCGTTTGTCATACTAACGGTTGATGCAAAAATATTTAAATAACATTCTATTTTGGGGAAAATATCAATAAGCTCTCCATATTTGATCGAACTCAATCGAAGCTTTTTTAAAAGACAGTAAATGATTAGGGCATGCATGTGCAGCTGTCATTTTTTTTTTTAAAATAAAAAAAAAAATTGTATACCAGCTTTTCCCAGTGAATGTCAAACGAAGAAAAAAACAAGATACTATCAGCTTGTTGATCAATAAAGTATTCTCTAAAAGAAAAGCCGGCGTTTTCTTATTGCCAAATGAAAGAAATGCTACAGTTTTACTGCGACCCACCTATAGAGGAATATGTAAATTCTTATTTCTGCTTTTATTTAAACGGCCGCGTCATCTGATGAGTATTGAGACACTCATTCCGTCTCAAGCAAATAAAAAAATGAAAAATAGAAATAAGCCAAGAAAAAGCCATACGGTTGACATATAATCAGTTGTCTTGAATCACTTTTATAATACAACTAGCGGTAGTATTATTCTACTTATTGTTTGATTGTATTAATTTTTAAAAGATTACGATCAAACGATTTTTAATAAATGGCCTGTTCTATTAACAATACCTTTTTTTTTTTTTTTTTTTTTTGAAACCAAGTTCTGTATATTTAAATCCAGTAACAATAAAAGGGTTGGCTTCAACATCACGTTTATTAAAGCACTACAATTGTTTATATAAAAACCTTTCGCACGCGAACAATAAATCGGAGCACTTGGGTTTATTTTTAAGGTTGTTACTGTGTTGCCGCACTGCTAAAATTAACAGCAGAGAGGAAGGAAAGCTCTGTTTTAAAAATGCAAAAAATAAAAACATACCAATATCCAAAATTTCCTATTGTGGTGTAACATTTCGAGCAATTGCATCTGCTAAAAGAAAAAACGCGTGAATATTTTAAAATGCTGGTTATTTAGACTTGAGCTAATTACCTTTATTTGTTTTGTTTGGTATTTAGACAGCCACTTTCCTTGAAAGATATATCAATGTTTGTAGAAAATATACGTACTTCTATAATACTTGGTATTGTAGATATATAAAAAAAAAAAAACATTTCGTTTTGTTTATACGCTGCAACAGAAAAGCCCCCTCTGTTTTTTTTTTTTTTTTTTTTTCAAGTGAAAGAGCTTGGAGAAAACCCAAATTTACTGAGACAATGTACAAAGGCTTGTCTCTGTAAAGCATTTAGAGAGTTCTTTTTTCTTTTCTTTTTTGGAACTGAAAATCACGTTTCCCAAAGCTTCTTTTTTAGAAGAGCTTAGACAATTAAACAATCTTTGGGTGGCTATTGAAAGACATAATACAACGCTACTATGATTTTACTTGTTTAGAAAACAGATTGTAGATTTTTTGTATAGGATTTATGGTCAATATTCACTATTATTATAAGCTGAATTTTTGACCTGGATTACCAAAGCTTGCTTACTCTGTTGTTACCCTGTTGCTCTAAAAACAGTACCATAACTTGGAGCCAAAAAGAACAGAAAATTCGACTCCAAGTTTTTCAAATGACTAAATAGGGACTTAGCATAAGGTAGCTTATGCGTTATAGACTAGCACTTTTGCAACCAAACTTTTAAAGGAGTCTAGAACAAAAGAAATGCTTTGGCTGCATACTTGGTTTGAGTCAAAGTCTAAATGTATATCGCTACAGAGGCGATTTTGTATACTGACTTTTGAAGAAAAAGCTCTTTGTCAGTTTTTCGTTAATAAATGTTACAAGTAAAAAAAAAAAATAGGAGGGCGTTTTTTCATATACAGTGTGCATAAATTCTTAAAGTTCGTTTCTCAAATGTTTATCTGAAATTGTAAGAAGAAAAGAGGCACGTTTCCATTTTTCTTGATGCTTTTTTTTTTCTAAACTATTGGTTACCACTGATTTAGCCAACTTTTGCTCATAAAAATTAGTAATGAGCTTCCCAAAATATCTTTGAATAGTTTCTCTTGTAAGCTTTTTAACATTTGTACCTTAGCCCAACCAGGGCCTTTTTTTTTTCAATATAGTACTTTTTTATTATCATTTTTAACTGTTGATTTTTTATTTGCAAAAGCAAGACACTGTATCAAAACGAAATAAAAAGGAAACCCATTTACTCCATTTGGAACTGATAACCTATTTGAGTTGTACTGACAAAATATAGCAACATATCCGAACGGTGTTCACACGCACACGCATGAAAAGCTATCGTACATGAGTTACAATATTTCCTAAATAGATGAGTTCGACTCTTGGAGCATTTTTGTGTAATTTGAGTATCGGTAAATAATGGTTTGTATACTAAAATCGATTTTTTTAATGATATATGTATATATATATTGGAAATTGAAAACTTACAATCCATGGCTCTAACAAAAGTTTCCTGAAACGAATATGGCCAGTTTTGAAGATCATAAAAGCTTTATAAAGACAGGTAGCTTGGACAGTTTCGTATGTGCATTGTTGGAGTTTCCTGAGAATAATTGCTGACTTTAATTTAACTGTGCGTTGAAATGATTTTATTCGTGGTGCCGACGACATACTAGATATTCAAATAATGAAACAAGAGATACATAAAAGGCTTGGTAACTAGCAACGAAAAGGGCCATCAAATTAATAACAAGGCCACTTTCTCCTATACTTTAAGCATTTTTGTTTTCTGAATCAAGCTCAAGCAGGATGATGAGAGGCACCAGTATAGACAGCTTTTTTCTAGCAGAGATTTTCAGTATATGATGTCTATTTCCATGTTTACTATTCTTACTAGGTCTGCTATTAATTTACTCTTGTTTTTCAGATCTGGTTCACAGCCTTTCTTGAAGCTTCGCAGTTCATAAAGAGTATCATCTGATGAATATCTCAAAGACTATATTTAATCTCATTTCAAAAAAAAAAAAAAAAAAAAAAAAAAAAAAAGGCTTGTATTCATGTCTGTTTCAATGAAATGACAAGAAGTTTCGTGGCAGTACCAGTTGAAACATACAATTTAGAATATTTTAACATTGCGTTTTCTAGAATAAATTCACTAATATAAATTACGTCCATTATACCAGACTTATAGCTTGCGCTTTTGAAGTGATAAAGCTACCACCAGAGTAGATGTTAAAACGCTAGTGTGGGGATTGCAGCTAAACATGACAACAATCCAACGTTTGGAAATTGCAAGGTGTTTGTCTAGTGACGACTCTATAGATGATACACCATACAAAAAAAAAAAAAAAAAAACCCCCGGCATTTACTTCTCAATACAAAATGGGTACAAACTGTTCACTTTTGATTTGTTTAGTCAGGTTACATTGTACTCCCAGCACAGTGTAGCTATCAAAAACACCAATATCTATAAATTTTCTATTTAAAAAGTATTGTGCGATTTGTTACCAAAATCGGGTACAAAAAAAAAAAAAAAAAAAAAAGAAAAAGGTCTTCATTTTCTAGCGATTTGAAGAAGTTAGTGATGTGTGTATAATAACTATAAAATAATTGCAAACTGTGTATTGTATTTTACAAAAAATTTAGAAAGATTATGCTCTAAGCTTTACGTTGGTATAGAAAAAAAAAAAAAGGTGGTTATCAACAACAGTCTATCAAATATGGTATTGTCTACTATCCAACCTAGAGCGGTTGATTTGATTCAAATACGGGTTTTATCTAATAAAGTAGGGTCATGTCTTGGCTGGCAAATGTAGCGAAAAGTAAAACACACATTCGAGCCCTTTCTAAATACTTTAAAAGTACCACACACAAACACATTACGCTACCTTTTTTTTAATAAAAATATTCAGCGGTTTTAAAAGAGAGCCTAGAAAAACCGAAAGCGACAGAGGCGGATTTACGAGATCCTGTTCTGATCAGATATAAGCCCACTCTTCCCATTTTAAGTAGTGCGCTCCTAAAAAAAAAAAAAAAGAGGAACGAAAAATTTCCAAAAAAAAATGTCAGGGCCTTGGTTGATATTACTTTCAGGGAAAGCAGCATTTATTTTTAGAACATGCAGCATTCATTTTCAGAATATGCAGTGTTTATGAAAGGTGGTTTGTTTTGATCTCTGGTTACGATGGTTTGGTCTTTAGAATCTTTTTGGTTTCCAAGTCCAAGCGAACCTAAAATAGCTCAATTTTAAGGTTTTATGGGATGTCCGTCTTGTTAGTGGTGTTGACAGAGAAAAATAGATAGAAAAAAAGAAATGCAAACAGGTGTAACGTCTGGTGCTACTTAATTTTCCGGAAAGGGTGAAAGCGCTATAAATTTTTGGGACTGATGAATGTAAAAACATAGCCAATCAAACCAAGATTCAAAGATAGCCGAACGACAAGAGAGCCATTGTGTTTTGTATAGAAGGATTATGGGAGGCAAGAGAGTATATATATATATATATATATATGTGTGTGTGTGTGTGTGTAACAAAGCTCGAATGTATAGAGTGCGCACGTTTTCTTTCTGGCTATTGTTGATTGTTCTGGTGGATATCTTCATTTTAGTATGACCGTTAAATGAAAAGGCACCTTATTGCTTTTAGATGCAACATCGAGCACGAGGAAAACTGATCTTACATACAATAGTAAGCGCCTGAGAAAGGGAGTGTAGCATCCAGCACTCCCAAAAAAAAAAAAAAAAAAAAGAAAACCGTTGTGCCTATACGTTGTGTCTTTATTTTATGTATGTTTTCGCAAAGATAGTCTAGATGGTCTGTGATCCCTAAAGTGTGATGTGCTTATTCAATCGGAGGGTTGATGTGCGTAGGACAAAATTTACAAGTGGCACGTTCTTTTTTAACTTTTAGACACTGCATTATTTTAGTTCACGAGCGTCTTTTCAACCAATCACAGGATTGTATTACCTCCTCCTTGAAAGCTATAAATGTGCTCCTAGTTTTTTTCCCCCCCCCCGCTTCATCTTTTTCTTAATCTTCCCTTTACACTCTTTCTACTTTCTTTTCAAATACACATTATAGCTTATGAACTACTCTAGAATGCTCCCTCACAAACCTACCTATTCTGTGTATCGACCTGCCTATCACCGAATCCCGTCCACAGTCATTAAAGAATGCTCCCCTGAAATGGTATCTGCGATCGTTGTGCCTTCTATGTCGAATGTGAGCCATAGCCAGTCCTATGCTTACAATATGTATTACAAACAATTCTCTGTAAGTGTTCTTGTGTGTTTAAGCTTCCGAGTTTTTTTTTTTTTTTTTTTTGTACTGATCCATGTTCCAACTGTAGTACCCAACTATGCATATACCCATCCATCGTACTTTAGAAAACGCTACTATCACCTACGATACCAAAGTTGAATACCAGAAAGATCTCGTCAAAGACGTATTTTTTTCACCAGCCATGAACGATCGAGAGATGTCGCCTTCTGTGGCCTCTACCGACGAAGACGACGATGATCGCTCTTTGAGCCCAAGCGAGCTTTTGCCTTTGGAAGAGGAAAACCTGTTTGATTTTGGCTTGGAGATTTTGGACAAGAAGCCTGAGCCGGCCTGTTCGAAACGAAGATGGTCCGAGTCTGTTTTGCAGCAAAACAAGCGACAGAAGCAAGACGCGTATTATTTTGCCAGCCAAGAAAGCTCAGACGAAGAACCCGATGAATCAGAGATTGAGTCAGAAGAATCGACCTGGGAATCTGAAGAGGAGTATGTTGAGGAGGATACGCTGTTGACCCAAAGGTTCCAGAGCAAGACCGAAATTATACCAGATAGCTACAGCCATTGTCCTCCAAGCGAGCCCCGTCCTACAGCCTACCCGACCATCTATCAAAAATTGACCAAAGCCAATATCGACTGGTGCCGGTACTGTGGTACGACCGAAGGTGTGAACTGGCGACCTGGACCTTGGGGTAAAAGAACATTGTGCAATAAGCATGGCTGTGATTACAAAGGGTATGGGTTCGCCTGTAAATTGCCTCGTCTCGACCTGACTGCTTTTGTCAAAGAATCCATCGATCAAAGAGATAGACCTGTACTTCAACTCTATTGCTCTGGTTGCCAACGCCAGGATTCTTGGGAAGGCAACGTATTGATACGCTGTGAAGGCTGCCCTAAAGCCTATCATCAACAGTGTTGTCCGGATAAGCTGACGGACGAATGGATCGCTTCAGATAGAGCTTGGTTCTGTGACAAGACATGCTGTGAAAACAGCAAGCGAAAGAGAATTGTTGTTGAATTGCCTAGAAAAAGACTTCCTTTGATGTGCGCTCCAAGTAAAGCAATGATCATTGAGAAAAGACAGTCCATTACAAAATAAGCCCAAAAAAAAAAAAAAAAAAAAAAAAAAAAACTCTCTCTCCCAAAAGTGTATATATACAAATAAGCATCTATGCCCCCTCCCCCCTCTTCTCCTTTTTCTCTTTATCATTTTCATGTACAAAACTTCATCTCGATTCATCCAAAAAAAATTTTTTTTTTTTTAAGCTGATAATAAAAACAAACTTGGTATATATACATAAATATCTATCTATCTATGTATACATCTATGTATATATTTTTAAAATAAGAAAAAAAAAAAAAAAAAAAAAGGTGTGTGTGTGTGTATGTGTGAATGTATTTTCAAATAAATCGATTGTTTGTTGCACTCGAAGGTCTATTTTCTTCCACTTCCCATTTACTTTTCAAATCTTCGACACTTCCACTACTATGACGAAAATTGATTTTTGCTCTGGAAGAGCGAGTAGGAGTTTGAGCCAATCTGTCAAAGACGCTAGAAGATTTTTCATGCGATGGTTTTCTGAGCAACCTTTGTATCGGGCTTGGACGTTGGTAGTGATAGAGATTTTCCTGAGGTAATTCTTCAGGTGCAAGGCCATCGGGCGATTGAGGCAAAGACCTCCTGAGATGGCTGCTGCGGATAGAGGAAGTACTGGAGTTATGGTCAGACATGTACTCTTCAATCTCTTTGGACTGTGGCTGCCAGGACATTCTTCCTTGAAACATGTTGAAGAAGCGGTCAGGCGAGGGAGTGTCAGATTCTCTTCTGGCGGTATTGGGTATGGGTTGTATGGTATTAAAAGGGGATGCGACAGGCGAGTTGGGTAAACTAATGAATCTTTCACTACAAGTAGGGTGATCGGCGGTATTCTTCTTGATCAAGTCAAGCATCTCTTGTTCCTTGTTCTGACTCAAGGTACGTTTCAGATCAGCAATGACCTGCTCCATGTCATTGACCGTGGCTTGTTTTCTGTAATCTGTCATCTTGAGTTCCATAATGTCGTCTACGAGGCCTTCGATGATGTTCTGACACTCGTCAGCTTCAAAAGACCGGATCAGCCTGCAAGTGATTTCGTGTGCGATTTCTGGCGCGGCATTGACGGGCACAGTGAACTGGTCTTCGAAGGTGTCCACGTCCATCCATTGTTGTTCATCGTTTGTTTCGCTGACGATTTCGTCCACAAAGGTAACATGCTTGGTGGGTTTTTGAAGTAAGAAAAGGTCGAGTTGACACTCTGCCTGTAGGCTTTCTTTGGCCGCCTCGGTCTGAATGCTGTTGACTCTCGACGTCAAATAGGCTATTTCCGAAGACACCAGATCGATACGCTCTTCCATCAGTTCGAGAGCCATGGTATCCATCGGCTGGCCGGTGCTTTCCTCGTGGGCTTTCTCTGTGGCGTAGACGTGTTCTTTTTCTTCTTCTAACTCTACTTTTTCCTTGACGAGTCTTTCCCGACGAATCAAGAGATGCTCCATCTCCACAATGGCCTGTCTTCCTTGCACGTACTGAGCCAGGGCTTTATCCAACAGTTGTTTTTTACGGCTGACTCGAATCCCAAGTGGGGTTGGATTCTTTTTCTTCTTCTTGGGAAATCCATGGCCGCCCCCACGCGCAATGACGGCAAAATGACCACCCATGATCGGCGAGAGCTTCACCAACATCTTTTCGTCCAGGATGCCACCCTCGCGTACTGCTTTTTTCATAAAGTGAATCATCTGCTTCAGCTGTCCGGTACTGACGATACACTCCTCACTTCGTTTTTTGAGGGCCGTCTTTTGTTCCTCATGCTCTCTTTCGAGCCGTTTCTTGGCTTGGTTGGATTGCGCCTGTTGTTTCTGAAGCTGCTGAATCTTGCGTTCTTGCTTCAACATCTTTTCACGTACCTTTTCCGCCTCCAGGCGCATGCGTTGTGCCAGCCGTTTTTTCTCGGCTTCGAGTCTCTGAATACTGTTTTTGAGTGATCGAAGGGCGGATTCGTTCTGGTTGCGGGCGGACTGGACGTTGGTGGTGGCAGTGGTATATTTTCGTGTCAAGTCTTGGATTTTGGCTGTCATCTGCTTGATTTTGGCGTCAGAATCCACAGGTTTTTGTCGACCGGCCGTGCCGTTCTTTTGCACTTCGGCTATCTGCAACTCCAACAAGTTGATCTTTTCATCAAACTTTTTACGCATAAAGGCATATTCTGTCTCGGATTTCTCGAGATGGCTTACGAGCTCTTCTTTTGTCTTGATATCCGAGTGAATCTGTTGTAGCATACGCGAAAGATGAGCGGTGAATCTTGTCTGGTTTGAGAATTCTGAAAGAGAGTGGCGTGTCTAACAAAGTCAATTTTTCTTTCTTTCGGTCTGTGCTATTACCAGCTCTTCAATGTCGTGAATAAACTCATCCAGATGAGGTGAGCCCATTCTCTGTAGTTCATTTTCTTCATCGCCCTGCCCTAGGATCAGTACGCTATTTTTTTTTTTTTTTTTTTTTTTTTTTTTTTTTTTTTTTTTTTTTTTTTGGGTGATGTTTTGGTGTTCCCTTACTTCTAACGCTAAATCGTCCAAGGGCTAGATAGAAAACAGTGTTAAGCCATTGGATAAGATTCTGGTTTACATTGGGGACTTTACCTTTGCCAGCTCAAGCACCTCCATACTTTTTCTAATATCTGCACGTACTTTGGCAATACTCTCCTTGACTTCCTCATGTCGCATGAGGTCCTGTTCCTGAAAATCGTTCACAAAGCCTTCATCTTCCTCGTCCTCGCCTTCTTCTGATTTGGCCGCTGCTGTCTTTTTGTATTTTTTACGCAGCGATGCGCTGGTGCTTTTGGTGACGACCGGTCGACGGGGGACTCTTCTGGCAGTTTTTTTGGTGGTTTTGGATTCCTGAAGTTCTTTCCGAAGTGCCTGGATCGTCATCTGGTACTGCTCGATGACGGGATGGGTTTGGATCTCCTCTGGGCCGTTCAGAGCCCGCTCGACCCAGAGCGAATCCCGTTCACGGGTCAGCTGAGCCACACGGGCTGAGAGCGTCCGGATTTGTTCTTTGAGTGCTGCGTCTCCCTGCTGAGAGGCCTCGAGTCTCAATTTGGCCACCAAGGCTCTCAGCTGGCTGACTTCGTTTCCAGTGCATTCTTGATTGACACTGACTTTGTTTTTGATGTTACGTGCACGGTTAGCGTATTTCAAGGTGCTGAGTGTCTCTTGAAAGTTGGTATCGGCCGGGGAAACACAGGCCAGCATCAATGTCTGGCTGTTGCCGCCCAGAGAATCTTGTAAAAGACGGGTGAGTTTACTGTCTCGGTAGGGTATATGCGTCATCTTTCGAGTTTCATCCCCTAAAGCTGAAATCACATTCCCGAGAGCTAACAAGCCTGAGTTGATAGCAATACCCTCTCGAGCCCTATCCCCTTCAGCATGCGTTCTTTTGAGCTATGATTTCAGGAAAAAAAAAAAAAAAAAAAAAAAAAAAACAGTTAGTGATATCCCCCTTCCCTCCCCTTGGGGCTTACTCTTTCAGATCCAGCGAGATCCACAAAATGGAATTTGCTGATCAATGACTTTGGCTTGCCTTCGTGAAGCCTTTGTTGTTTGAGGACGATGGAGAAAATAGCATGAGAGCGTGAAGAGACGGAATTCATTTCAGTCGATCCTGTCGTACGACAGAGCGAGCCTTGTGTAAGGAAAGCCAGCACATCGGCTGGACTTGAGCAGATCTCCTCTCGGACACCACTCCAATAGATTTGCCCAGCTATGTCTTCCCGAATCGACACTTCGTTGGCTGTCGATCGACGTTTGTTGGTTGCAGAGTCTAAAAGGTCAATAAACTCTTCGTTGTAAAGCTCAAGAAAGGACGCTTTGACTTCATATTTGAATTCGGAATCTTGCGTTTCCTTGAGTTTCAACACATCAAACAATTCAATAATACAACGAGGAACAATGCCTGCCAAAAGAAACCGTCAATGTCTAGAAGAAAAAGAAGAAAAGCGTGTGCTGTGTTACCGTCGTTTTCTGAATCGTCTGCGTTAAGTGTTGTACCCATACTGTATGTTTTACCGGATCCAGTTTGGCTGGAATAGATGTGTATTAGTAAATAACAAAAAAAAAAAAAAAAAAAAAAAAAAAAAAATGTATATAAGAAAAAAAAAAAATTTTTTTTTTTCTTATTGATTCTACCCATAAGCCAATATAGTGGCATTGAATCTACAAGACAAGTCAGATATTACATTGACAGCTGTACGTTTACCCATCCACGAATTTGTGTAGTAGAGGAGAGGCTGCTTGTTGATACACTTGGGCTTGTTCGGTTTTGTTATGGAATAGATAATCGTAGGTAAAGGATTTATCGCCTATTGATATTTGTGGTGCGCTGGGTATACATAATAGACATTCGGTACAGTTGTTGTTGATTTCTTTTGCTGTTAAAGGTCGGATTCTTAGCCCAACTCTATGATTTGTCAACACACACAGTCTCTTGGATCATCAGAATTACCTCACTGCAGTCGAAGTCATATTTACAATCAAAGCAAGTAACCGTAGGGATGTTTGGGTAAGAAAATAAAGAAATGAAAAAATAAAGAAAAAAAAGGAGCAAAAATAGAGAGTAAATTAAAAAAAAACTGTATCGGTCAGGGTTCCGAATAGGACTTTTTTTCTGCGGCTTTTCAAACCAAACAACCTATCCATTACGTGTGTGTATGTCGATAGAATCCACCACCACCTTGAAAGTCTGTAGAAATCTAGAAAAAAGTCTGTTGAGGTCACTCCAATTCAGAATTTCCCCTCCCATCCCTTGATTCAATGTTTTGTTTTTAAACAAATACAACGTTTCCTAGAACCGTTCACAACAACCTGTCAATAGAAAATAGGGTGTGTTGCCTATCAACACCATGGCTTTTTCAAAACCATAAGAAAAAAACGTGCTTAGAAAATGCTTTTCCAACTTTTTTTTTTTTTTTTTTTTTTTTACTTTTAGGCCATATAAAAAAAATAAAAAAAAACAAGCTCAAAAGAATGCTTACAAAAAGAAGGGGAGATTCCTTTTTGACTTTTATCGTTAAAATATTCTTCTCAAAAAAAGATGGTTTGTGCATAAATAAAGCAGAGATCTGTTTGACTCCATAGATACATGGTTATAGTCTAAGCATGAGCCCTAAGCTCCTTTTCAAAAAAAAAAAAAAAAAGGGGGAGGAATTTCGAATAGCGATTTTTTTTTTTTTTTTTTTTTTTTTTTTCTTTTTTGATTATCCCAGTGAATAGGATGAATACATCAGAGAAAACAAGACGTTTTCATTCATTTTTTGATTTACAAAGAGCTGCAGTGATAAGAGATACACCCTCTGTGAGATTAAGAAAAGCCGCGCAAGGTATAACACTCTTGAGCATTGTCAGGGCTGAATTTTTTTTTTAAAAAAGAGGGCAATCTCGCTGCTGTCAAGCGACTTGTAAAGAAAGTGACAAATATACAGAATCCCGATCCAGAAACAGGAAAGTATGTCATTCCAGATTCTCGTCTCTCTTTTTTTTTTTTTTTTTTGCTCAGTGGTTTGTTAGTACAACACTCATGTATGCAGCCATGAAAGGCAATGTGGAGATGGTCGAGTATTTATTGGCTATTGGACATGAGGAAGAGGTGATTTCGGTGGTAAACATACAATGGGGGGGGTTCTGTTTGAATAAGGCTAAAAACGACACCTGTCAGGACTATGAAGGAATCACCGTATTGATGCTTGCAGCCATGTATAACCATATTGAGGTAGAGTGAATAACTAGGAGCTATTTGATAAGCCAACGCCAGCAGATATTTTTTCTTTATGTCAACCAATACAAAGAATGTATTCATGCTATAAGCAAAAGTGGATGGACCGCGTTGTTATATGCAGCACAGAATGGAAATACAACCCTTGTGGGTGTAGGTGATATACATATACATATATCGATGAGGTTGAAGGAAATCTCGACTCACATTTCCATCCTTAGTTTCTTTTATCAGTGCCTGTTGATTTAGATCATACGGATAACGAAGGTAATTCGGCATTGCATTATGCTGCAGCCTGGGAGCATTTTCATGTGATGGATCTTTTGGTGGTAAACAGAGTGCATGGATCGATTGATATAACAGCCGATACTTTTCTAGTCTGAAGGATGTAACGTGGATCTTCAAAACAATGCTCAGGCTACTGCTTATGATTATGCCTATAGTAAAGCAGTGCAGGAACACTTGAAAGGTAGAGAAATGGATGAGTCAATGGATTGATAGCTGCTTTTTTTTTTTTTTTTTTTTATTAGAGATAGCCCAAGTTCATTCCAATGACGATTCCTCTCTCTCCATCGCCTCATCTCAAAAACCAAACGCTGTAGCTCATTTGGGTACGAACGCTGTCTCGGTTTCTCGTACGTCGTCCTATCCAGGGCAAGAATCACCTGTGCTTCGTGCCTCGACCTCGTCCTCTTCCAGTCTTCAACCCTCAATACCTTCTTCCAGTCCACATCCTGTTCAGCATGGAAGCCCAGGTTCTTTTTCTGAACTGGAACGTCAAAGAGCCAGCAGTTTTGGTGATACAAAGCAAACAAAGTCTGCACGCTAAAATCAAGCGAGAGAGAGTTTTTTTTTTTTTTTTTTTTTTGGTTTTTGGTTTATTGATTTGATTAAAAAGAACACGACCGGCGTATGGTTGGATATGATTATTTTGTTTAGGTGTAGAAATTATTGAATCTTGGCACTCCATTCCCTTAGGGTGACTGCATCCAAAGCTTCGAGGTGGTTGCATTGCTCCTTGAGAGACGGTTCTTCCTCAAAAGAATAACGGTTGGCCAATCCCTGAAAGATCAAGACGCGTTTGATGACGGTAGCGATGACTCTGTATTTTCTAAAGTTGACCAAAGGCTGGTTAAGACACTGGGGCCATTGTCTGGTGGTGTTGGCGGTATAGATGCGCTGATGTTCCAGATTGGGATGGAGGTGTCGTGGCTTTTCAAAGTTAAAGACAAGGTCGGACAGGTAGATGCCTAGGAAAGGAATGCAGCCACCGAAAGGGATCTTGATCTTTGTCTTTTTCTTATCCCCTGAAGTACCCGGCATTTCCACTTGGACTTCAGCGGGTGAATTGCCGTACTCTTCAGCCACTTCCGTCATACTATCCCGGATGTGTTTCCAGTTTTTCATGGGCGAGGTGAATTCGGCCAGTGTGTTGAGCTGCTTTTGGTATTTGAGACTGACTTTAGACCAAGTTTTATCCAAACGGGCGACAGAAGGACTCTGGAGACCCAAGAGGATTTGGACGAGTGTGGCGTAATTGGAATACAGCTTTGATTTCTATGACAGGTTAGGGAAAAAAAAAAAAAAAAAAAAAAAAGGTCTTACCACGGCTAGCTTGATGAACTTTTCAATGATTTTGACGCGATCGGTCAAGTTGGTGGCTTTGATGATTTCAGAAGGTACCCAGAGACACATCAGGTTAAACCTTTGAATGATATGTTCGATACCATGCCCTTCTGCTCGTTTCTTTTCCAGATTTCGCGTGTAGCTGATATAGGCAGCGTCTTCATCCAAAAGCCATGGATCATCCCCAGGATGAAGGTTGATTTTACCGCTGGCGTCCATCTTGGTCCAACGGCAATGGATCAATTCTTCCCAGCCGACCTTGACCAAGACGTCTTTTTCGATCAGGCAGAGTTGACTGGCCAGACGGCTTGTACGGTAGGCAAGAATGAAGCTCTTGCCGCCGCTGGTAGGTGTGCTGATAGAACGCGACACGCTGACCTCTGATCGCTCTTTTGTCTTTTTTTGTTCACAAGCCGGCGGTGGGATAGTCGCTGGGCTGTCTAGGGCCAGACTTTCGTGCGAATCACACAGAGAAAGACGGGCATCAAGGATTGACTTTGCATCGAGTTGGCCGAGCGAGAGGGGATCATCTCCACTGACACTCGCACCTCGTCTCCTTCTCAAATCTACACTGTACCGACGCTCGTCCTCTAACAAACGCTGGATCCTTTCCGAATCTCTTGCGTTGGTACTCATCGCCTCGATCTCGTCTCGGCTCATGTTCATCCTGAGCTGTTCGGCAATCAGGCTTACAAAATGGCCTCGGCTTGGTTCTTCTGTTGCCTTTTTCTTGTTATAGGGAACGGCGGGTGTTTCCCAAGGGGGGATTTCGGCTGGGAGAGAAGCTTGCTGAATGCTCTTTCGAGGTTCGATACTCTTTCTGGATAATTTTCGAGCGAGTCCTACTGGGTTTTGGGTATCGATGGTTTCTTCCCAAGGTTTGGACAGGCCATTGAAATACGCGATGGTTTCTTCTTGTTCTCTCAGCCAAGGGTCTTCCTCATCGTGTGTCACCAGGACCTGACACTCCTCCTCTTCTTCTTCTTCTTCTTCTTCTGGAATGGTCTGACCAGCACTGATGTCGCTCTCTAAAGAGTCGTGTGAGACATCACTCATTGCCTCGCGGACCTCAGGTATTTCGAGTGAGGGTTGATCGGGTGAGTCAGGAAAACAAGGTGCCTTCATTCCCAGGCTGCCTACAACGACGACTGGAGCATAGCGTGTGTCCTGAACGGCCATATTGCCATGATGGTCCCCTGACATGGCCAGATGTCTGGCGGCTTTTCTCAGAATCGAAGGTTGCGCCAATCTAGCCCGGACCATGTC
This sequence comes from Sporodiniella umbellata, assembly GCA_025677835.1. NCBI lineage: Eukaryota > Fungi > Mucoromycota > Mucoromycetes > Mucorales > Rhizopodaceae > Sporodiniella > Sporodiniella umbellata. The sequence continues at coordinate 19,623 of JAIXMR010000129.1, read as the reverse complement.
ACCCATCTGAGCCTGTTGGACTGTGGGTGGGGGAGGGGCAATGATCTTTACACGGGAACACAAAGAGCGAGTGTAATACAGTTTCTTCAATCGACGGACCACGCGTTTCAAGGTCTTGACGATCCGCTGGTCTAAAGGTGAGCTTTTGATGAGCGGATGATGGGAAAGACTGTTGAGAAAGTCGGTCAGAATGCTTCGTAATTCGTAATTGCCTAGAAAGTCATGAACAAAGTAGTTGCTGAGCCAGTGACGAAAAAGTACAAATGTTCTAACCATACGATGAGACCCAAGCGTTTCTTTTTCTTTTGGTTTCCCTTACCTGATCCTCACAATCCTTCTTGGTTCTTCATCATCTTTCAAGGCCCATAGAAACCGAGACACCAAGAGTTGACAGAGATCTTGTGCTTGGATAAAATCACGATAGGTCAAAAAGAAATCGGTCATGAATGTATAATCTAAACAAAACGGGAGGTGAATAAAGACCAAAAAAAAAAAAAAAAAAAAAAAAAAGAGATATCTCTTTACCAACCTAAGGTGATGGTCAGTTTTTCAATCAACTTATGAATCGTGGCTGCCTCGATGACCTGAGGTATGTTGGTCAACGGACAGACCTCTTGGGTTCTCTTTTTATAAAAAGCTTTCTTGAGCAAGGAACGTGAGGCACCTTTTTCTCGAAAAGGCTTCTTTTTGAGCTCAGAGAAACGCAAAGCCAACGTACTGCTGCTGCTGCTGCTGCTGTTACTGCTACTACTACTGCTTTTGGATGTAGGGCGTGCGAGAGGACGGTTATGGGTGGTGGTGTTGGATGAAAAGCTTTCAAACAAGGGTCGTTCGTGTTGATAGTTGTAGAGCGCAGCATAACTCGAAGGTCGACAGGTGGCAAGCGAAGAGGAGAGAGCGATAGGGTCCGGACCCCAGATAATGAAGCGTTCATCTTGATCATTCACAATGTAATCGAAAAGTTCAGGTGAGCCTAAACACTCGGTTGCTAGCGTAGGTGAAGAAAACCGGGTCAATTCAGGGCTGGGCTCCAGGTCGTCAAATTCGCTCACCGTGGGTATTTTGGGGAGTGAAAAACTTTTGGATGGCTGTGGGTTCAACAAGGGACGAAAGCTTGCGATAGGCCCCAGCACAGAGTCAACATACGATGGAAACGCGTGCTGCTGAAGGAGCGTGTCGGGGCTTGAAGGGGGCTGCTGCTGGATGATCGTAGTCAACACTTGATCTGCTGCTGTTTTCTTTTCCCAAAACGACTTGGAAGCAATATAATCAGGTACACCAAACACAGTGGCTAGCGCTGCACATTCTCTACCCGCCTCGCTGTTTGTAAGAAATTCAGGTGGGATAAGCGAATTGTTTCTTTTTCGAGGCTTGGTTTCCTCTTGAAGTGGTATCAATTTCACTTTGTGTCTATCATAAAAAAAAAAAAAAAAAAACCCATTCACATATAAACTCTCAAAACATTCACTCACTTACCCTTCGTTCTCTGTCTTGCCCATACCCAAAAAAAAAACAAAAAAAAAACAAAAAAAAAAGGGAAAAAAAGATAGAATGACAGCTTATAAAATAAATAACACAATAAAGGTAAATTGCATCACATGCTTCATTGACTTTGATGGTAGTACCGCATCGAGTCGTTGAAATCAACCGTTTTTTATTTTATTGTGTCTCTACTGCTAAGGGAAAGATGTGACGGATGTACGGCCTTGTACAAGTTCTTTCTTTACCTAAGCGTTGGCTCTTTTATCCAATCGTCCTCCTAAGTCCTTTTTTTTTTTCTTTTTTTTGGTTGGGCAGGATTTTTATATGTTGTAACAAGACATCTTGAGATTTTCTAACGTTCTAACTTGTTCTCCCCGAAAAAAAGGAGGAAAAAAAGAAGCCTATCGGTTGTACTCAATGGTAATGCTTGAAAAAAAAAAAAAAAAAAAAAAAAAAAAACGAAATCAAATCAAAATCAAATAAAAACATGGCGCATCGTATACGATCTTTTGTCGTAAACATAGGCTTTGGTTTCTCTTTAGAAAACCAAAAACCAAAAAAAAAAAAAAAAAAAAAAAAAAAAAAGAAATGCATGGCGTTTTTATATATCCAGGGGTATGAAAAAGTAAGACCTAGGTAGAGGAGAGATTTCCCCTCCCAAAAAAAAAAAAAAAAAAAAAAAAAAAAAAACAGTGTTAGTTTTTGTCAAGAGTTTTATTTTTAAAGAGTCTTGAATTTTGATTATGTACAAAAATGGATGTTTTGATTGGCTATTTTTTAAAGTAGTCATGAATTCGATTGTGAATGTTTTGATCGTCTGCGGTAAAGTCAGGGTGAAGAGGAAAGGCACCAAGGGTAGGGTTGCTCGAGTAAGGTAGGGTTGGATGGCTGTGGGTTTTGGAATCCGTGAGACTGGAAAGATCGGATGGGTCGAGTAGACTGCTGGTGTTCTTTTGTAAGAAAGCGCCAAAGGTATTATCGGATCCGTGACTCAAGGGTCGATCGCTCTGTGCAAAACTAGGGTTGGGTGGCTCAAAGGATGCGTGTGCTGCTGGATGAGGCGGTGGTGAAAGACAATGGGCGGGGTAGGTCTGGCTCACTGTAAAAAAAGAGAGTCCGCTCGTCGTTCTGGATTGTGTATAGACCGAGACACGGCCACTTTCGACTCTGGAGGAAAGCGGCCGGGATGGACGGTTGAATAGAGGATACAGGCTTGCCAGTACAAAACAACCAAGAGAAATACTCACAAGGATCACCTCGGCCCTGACAGACGGACGACTACATCGATAACCCTCCGTCCAAGCGTGGCTGCAGATCGTCTCTAGCTTTTCGGAATACATCACAAGTGTGGCCACAAACGCAATCGAAACAAGTACAACATTCACTAAACAAAGAGCTGTCGTCACCCAAAGCAAAGCCCGTCGCTGCTGCATTCGCTTTTTGGCGTTGCCAAGTAAAAGGTAGAAGGATAGGCTCAGAACTGAGATACAAGAAGCAAGCAAAAGTGGAATAAAACGAACCCAACTGGAAGAAGAGGACGATGACCACGGCGGTAAAACAAAAGATGAATTGAATTGCTTTATTAACTCAAAGATAGGGTGGATGTCTTTATAAAAAAAAAAAAAAAATCGTAAGCTTAAAATTTGTTCAGGGAATAATATCATTGACTGATTACCTAAATCGGTGTCTATTTTCACTGGAGAGCAGACGGTCCAGGTGGTATTCCAAGCACAATGGGTCCACAGCCCAAAAGAGAGATGAACAGGTGGTGGTGTGTTGATGATCGATGGCGTGTTGAACTCAATACTGTAAATAGTAAAATATTGATAGAACACGCCATTTGTTTCAAACCAACTGCCAAACAAAAGGGTCAAACATGCCACACTTTGAATCACAAAAAGACCCAAGTCCATCACGTCTCTTTTTTTAAAAAAAAAAAAAATAAGGTAAAAAAAAAAAAAAAAACAGAAAAACTCTCGTTTTGTAATATACAACTTTTGAGGTCTAGCACTGGCCTCCGATAAGATTTCCGATATATAAATAAAAGGCTTAGCTCCGTAGGTGTTGTTGTACAAAATAAAAAGGTGTTTATTTGTTGATGGAAGGAATCAATTGTCTGAATTCTTCAAAGTCTATGTAACCATCTTTGTTTGTGTCTGCTTCAGTCATCATCTCTTTGATTTCTTTCTCGCTCAATTTCTCACCCAGTCCAGTCATGACCTCTTTTAATTCTTGTTCTGATATCTTTCCATCCGAATTCTTGTCGAATTTTTCAAAACAGAGTCTTAATTCTTCCAATTCATGTTGGCTCCCACTGCGCGGGGTAGGCAGGAGGATATCTGACATGATATTGACAAATTCATCAAAATCAATTTTACCATCGCCGTTCTTATCGTTGGCTTGGATCGTCTTTTGAATCGCGTTTTCACTCAAGTGGACAATCCCCAGACTCTTGACAATCTTTGTGAATTGTTGCAAGTCAATAGCGCCATTGTGTTGTGTGTCGTACAAATTAAAGGCTATATAAATTGTTCAACGCTTCTTTGTCATCCGTTGGTTAATTTTACCTTCGCTTAAACTTTTTAATTCTTCTTGGTTAATTTTAGACATCTCCAAAAAAAAAAAAGTCGTATAGAAAAGAAAAAGAAGGAAACTAATTTTTAATTTTAAAAAATCAAAAAAAAAAAAAAAAAAAAAAAAAAAAAAAAACCCCTCTGACGTAAAAAAGAACGGCAAGACTTTTATTTCCGCCAGGTTTCTGTTAAAAATGGTCAAAAAGATCTACAAAATGAATAATTAAAAAAAAAAAAAAAAAAAAAACACGCGTTATTTTTTATGTGGACAAAAAAGTCGGTTGAACACGATACATCTAAACACGCCAAACCTTTTGTCCATCCAGATCACTCGTAGAGAGAGAGTTTCTGTTGCCATGGATGCACGGACCTTAAAATATGAACCGATCACTTTTTGGCGCGGTGAAACACCGGACAACTAAGAAAAAAAAAAAAAAAAAAGGGTGAAGAGATGGATGCATGTGCTTTCTATGGTTTATTATTACTATGATTATCATTATTATTATTATTATTATTATTAGGCTTGACAGTTAAATTGATTGATTCCAAAAGAATTAAAAGGTTGATAGTTTGAATCGTCTTTGGTGATTACCATGCCTTCCATAAACTGATATGTTGTTTCTTTAAGATCTGATTTCTTTTTAGGTTCACCCGAATGTTCTGTCCTTTGCCTCTTTTTGATATTATCGGTCTTCATCGAAAGGGGTCGTTTTTGGTGATGAAGTTTTAAACTAAGATTGGTTTTTAGACGGACGATGCCAATGATAAACTTACTAAAGACCACACGCATTGCAGAGAGGCGAACCATCAATATCTCTTCGCCAGAGAGGTGTGGTGGATGTTCCACAATTAGAACACACTGGCTGAATTACACTCTCTTCATCTTTGGCATCTTTTCGGGAAGATTGTGGTTTGAGATGTTTAGGCCTTGGTATATTGTGTAGTTTTAAACTAAAGAGAGAGGGTCAGTAGATAGATAGATTGGCACCCAAAATCACTTACTATAGTCCACATGCATTACAGAGTAATTCATCATCGACAGATCTTCTCCATAGGGGCGTTGTGGTCGTACTGCAATTGCTGCAGATGGGTGTCTTTCCTTCCGCAGGCGAGCCGCTGATGGGCCCTCTCCTGATCACCGCTGGTTTTTTTGGCAGAGGCTGGAGTTCAGGAGAAGAGACGCGTGAAGGCGGAAGCGATTTAGATTGATGGGCTGCGCTGTCGTGAGAGTGTAGATTGAATTGGGTCGTATAGGCTCTTGGTTCTAAAGCGGGATGGGATACGATAAGCTGAGATGATGGGTAGGGCTGGTTTGGCAAAGGATGATGTGTCAAGTCTAATGGGGTCTGTACAGGCTGTTGAAAAGATAATGCAGAAGAGGTGGATGAAGAGAATGATAAGAAGGGTGTGCTGGGCGTAGATTGAACAAAGCTGCCGGCCGACTGCACCGGCACTTGGAGGTTGCTTTCAACAGAAGACAAGATGAGCTTCTCAGCCGACTCGAGCGTCTCTTTGGGCAGAATGGACAGCAGTCGGTTGTGTAGGGTGCCAATGGGTATAGGAGGCATGGTCTCTGCAGATACGTACAGAGCTGAGCCCTGAGAATAAAAGTCGTTTGGATCCGAATACGGCAAAGGATAGTTTTCATCCGGCCAGTGGAGAGACGAGGCTGGGTTAGAAGTTAAATTGGGGTTCAAGTAATAATCCTTAAAGATGTCATCCAGCTCAATCACTTGATCACCGGCCTGATCCGAAGTGAATTTCTGTAGTGTAAACTGTTCTTGTAAAAGATGTTGGGCCTGTGTTTGTTGCTGTATCTTTAAGTTTCGCTTGTATTCTATTTCCTTCTCATTCACTGTTTGTTTTTTTTGGTTGAAATCAAACCTTTCAGGTACTTCAAAACTGGGCCCTGTCGAAGGATCTTTTTTTTTCTGATTGACATTGTGCGCAAACCAGAGTCTCCAGGAAAGATTTTCAAGTCGAGAGCCGTTTTCAAGTGAATCTTTGACTTTTGTACACACTCGCCAGGTTTTCGAAAGATCTTCTGTCGAACCAAGGTTACCAAACGGTAAAAACTTGGAATTTCCTTTGACTTTTAATAAAATGGGTGCCATTCTTCTGATCTTTCTTAATCAACTCGAAAGAAAAATAATTTTTTTGTTTTTTTTTTTTTTTTTTTTTTTTTGTTTGGAATGATACGCGGAGAAGAAAAGCGAAATAGATATATAAAAAAAAAAGAATAAAAAGGAAAAAAAAAAAAAAAGCAAGGGGGAGGGGAAAGAGAAGGTGTATTCTGCAAGAAATTGTGTGCGAGAATCACGCAACTTGAGTAGAGTTGTACAAAAGCTTTATCTCTAATAACAAAGATGTCAGCTTTTGAAAGACTGTTTTTATTATTATTTTGGAATATGCTTATATGAGCGTTTGATATGTTGAGCAAGAAGCTCTGCAGCGCCTGGATTGACACTGACCTCTTTCTTTTCTTCTGATAGATGGCGAGAATCAAGGTATTCCTCTATTCTGTTTGTCATGAGTTGTAATGCAATTGTATTTTCTCCGCCCCTGGGGATGACAATGTCCGCAAACTTCTTGGAGGGCATAATATACTCTTCGTACATTGGTTTCACACGATCCACGTAATCCATCAAGAGCTCTTTCAGCGTCATTTCTTTACCATTTCTAAACTTCTTCTTGCGTACTCTACGTGCCAGTCTTTCGTCACTGTCTTCGTCGATAAAAAGCTTCATAAACATCAGATCAGAAATCTCTTTTTGATAGAGTAGCAGGGTGCCTTCGATTATAATAACGTCCACGGGCTCAACAAGATAGCTTCCCTTTCTACCATGGATCTGTCAGCTTCTGATTTATACACACACACACACACACACACACACAGCTTACCTTGTATGGTTAGTGGCATCCCATTCAGGTACCTGCGTGGGTTTGCCTGATAACAAGGATTTTAATGTGCTACTGAGTAACTCGAAATCAAAAGCATCTAAAACAAAATGAGTTTCGGGTAGCAACTACTCCTACCGTTCTTCTTACTGGGATGATCACTGTAGAATTTGCCTACTTCATATCTCGCTCTTTCTTCAGCCGTTATCTCGCGGTAAAATTGAGTTAGACTTATAAGCACCACCTTTGCATGATATTTCTTATTGATTTTGGCTTTTAATGTATCACAGAAATCTTTCTAAACCCCCCCTTTTGCCTTTAGTTAAATACACTTTTATTACTCTTTTGCTTTACTTTTCCTGAATCAGCACCGCCAGCAATGGCAATGGCCATCGGGGTCTTTAAAGACACTTTGAAATAGCTAGCACGAAATCAGTGAATGAGGACTTAAACGGCTCATCTATCTTTACTTGGGATCTGAATATTTCGTGGGATCAATCGACATCTTTTTATACGCGTGTACACTGAATAATAACAATAATTTAAAAAAAAAAAAAAAAAGGATATAGCAAATAAAAAGGCTTACACGACCCGATTATGCCCCTCAAAAAAAAAAAAAGAAAGAAAAAATTTTGCTGCCATGTCCGGACCGCAATATCGTTTGAGACCCAAAAAAAGAAAAAAAAAAAAAACTTTATTTAAGGTGCATAAATTATACGCAATGTGTTAGTGTTACCCAGGCCACCTTTCCAACCTTGGACAACAACGACTGGATCCCCACGTTGCACCAATTTGTATTTCATTGCTTCCATCAAGCCTAGTTATAAGATTGGTTTGTTAAGTGTTTTTTTTATTGTGAGGCGTATCTGGGCTACTTTACCCCATCTTATTCTACGATCCACATCCTCTTGCCAAGAAATGTTTTGGGCTTCCAGCTCCTCTTTGCTTGATTTGTGGCAATAAAAGGCAAAACAGCCACGATGTAGCTGGAGTTGTTGCGCCGTTTGAGGTTTGCGTGTAATGGCAATGATAGGAGCATTGGGCCTGTATTTAGAAAGAAGTCGCGCGGAATTTCCAGATGCAGTCAAGACAAGAATACAGCCTGCATTTTGTTCATGAGAAGCAGCTACAGCAGCGCAGGCAACAGTTTCTGTTGTTTCTGTAGGTTGTGCAGTAAGCTGTCGAACCTGGTTGAATACAGATGGGTAACAAGTAATGGCTTCCGCTAGCTTGCAGGTACTATGCATGGTCTTGACTGCCTCAACAGGGTATTTTCCTTTGGCTGTTTCGCTCGAAAGCATGACACCGTCTACACCATCCAAAACCGCGTTGGCAACGTCGGATGTTTCTGCACGCGTAGGTCTTGGGTTGTGCTAATCCATAAATGATTAAACAAACAAACCTTTTTTTCATTCAGTTTATTTACTGTCATTGATTCAAGCAATTGTGTTGAGCTAAACAAGATTGATATTCAGTGACTTTCTTATTTAGATCTGTAAAAGTATCCAATTTACCAAATAACAGGCTTGCCGGCTAAATTGCATTTGGTGATTATTTTCTTTTGAGCGATAAATACTCGTTCAAGAGGAATTTCAATTCCCAAATCCTATAGAAATATATATATATATATATATAGATTGGTATCAGTCGTCCTAATGTAAGCCCTTTTTTTTTTTTCGTTACTCCTCTAGCCACCATGATACCATCTGTTTCTTCCAAAATCTCATCAAAGTTTTCAACACCTTGATAGCTTTCGATTTTTGAGATGATTCTGATATCTTTTCCTTCTGCTCCCAAAGCACGACGAATATCACGTACATCTTGTGCTCTACGAATAAAAGAAGCAAAGATAAAATCAATCCCGTTTTCGATACCCCATCTCAAGTCTTTTATGTCCTTTTCTGAAAGGGCCGGAAGATCCACAGGTGTGCCTGGCAGCTTTACGTTCTTTCTAGAACTCAATTGACCCTTGTTCTGGGCTACCACACGTACTGCCTCCTCGGATATATCAATCACTTCAAACGAGAGCAATCCGTCGTCAATAAATAGCTTTTTGCCTACTTCCAACATTTTTGGTAGATTTTTATAATCGACATACACAGTCTCGCTTGTGCCTGTCTCTGCATATTTTTCGTCTACACTCAATACTAGTTCATCACCCACTTCAATAGTAATCTTTTTTTTTTTAAAAAAAAAAAATAAAGTACATTAGATATATATATATATATATGTGTGTGTGTGTTCAAAAATTACCTCCTGATCCTCTTTCAGTTGGCCAATACGAATCTCAGGTCCTTTGTTATCAAGGGCAATGGCCACTGGAAATCCAGGATGTTCTGTTTTATGCATAGATATGAAAAATGAGACAGGAAGCAATAGAGAATCTTTGATTTACCTTCAGTACTCTTGCGTGTGTTTTCGATGACCGATTTATGATACTAATATCTTTAGTTTGTTGTGAACCCAACATTGACTCTTTACCTCATAAGAACCATGAGAAAAATTCATACGAACAATATTCAAACCTGCCTCTCGAAGTTGTGTAATAGTCTCTACATTGTTGGTATCAGGACCTGTGGATAAAGGAATAGGTTAACTGTCTGTTTTTCTTTTTCAGCGAATGACGCGTCGGTAGTACCAATGGTTCCTATAATGGACGTTTTGCGGCCATGGATAGGCTCAATATCTACATTCATTTTCGAAACCCACTCGATATTAGAAGCTGAATAAGAAGTAAAAGATGTCATTTCTGTATTTGTTCTATTAAAAAACAAAAGACGTAAAAGAAAAAGAAGAAGAAGAAGAAAAAAAAAAAGCAGACTAAAATCACTTTATAGAATTGACCTGCCGATACTTGAATAAGAAAATGACATGATGCATAAAGTCTATACAATCCCCGAAAAAAAAAATGCTCTGTGGCCTGATCAACAAGAGTACTTCTTTGTTATTCTTTTTCTTCATTTTCTTACGTTCATTTTAAGAAAGGGTAAGATATAGTTTATATGTATCAGCTTGTTGGTAAATCATGTTTTTAAATAAAACGTCAAAGAGACTTACCAAGCAATGAGATCATCTTTGACGATGGTTCAAAACAGCCCAAAAAAAAAAAAAAAAAAAAAAAAAAAATAGAATTTAAAATCAGGTATTTCCTTCTAAACATACCGTACTTCTAACCAAGCCTTTTCTATTAGATCAGATCTAGAGTATTTTAAATAGCAAACAATTGCATTAACAGTCCTACAGTCCCTTCTTTTATAGTGCCTGGCTGGGCAATGTATATAGACGTTCATGACCATTGACCCCTTACCAACCTTTTTCTTTTCTCTCTGTCATTAGTAAAGTATAGCTTTTTGATAGACGCTGAGGGTACTAGTCTAAAACACAGTTTTTATAAAAGAGCTTATACGGTGTTTTGTTTTTGATAGGTTTCTATACTAGACTAGCTGGCATGAAACAGGGTGTACGTAGACTGCCATTGACGTTTTTAGTTCAGAATGGCGCTTGAAACTAAAAAAAAAAAAAAAACAGGAGTTAAAAGTCCCCTTGCCCCTTTTTTTTTTTGTGTTTGGCACTTTTCTGTCTTTAATTTCGAAGCCTTAACACTTCCAAGACAATAACAGGGCCTTAAAATCTGCTAAGGTTGCTGCTACTAGTATATGGTATATGTGTCTTTTATCAATTGCTTTGACTTGTTTTATATCTTTCTTGAAGATTAACGTCTATCTAGCGGGAATTGAAAAGGACTCCCATATCTTTTTGACGTGACGCTTACAAACGGTTACTCAGTTTTTTTAAGACAAAAAAGGGTATTCTTTACACTTTCTTTTTTTTTTGTTTTTTTTTTGTTTTCATTAGAACGTATCAATATGCTGGAATCCAAAGTACCGCTCCAAAGAAGCGCCTCTCCTATTAGACGCAATCCCCGTCCATTGAATCTCATTCCTGACCTTGATGTACCCCCTTTAATGCCACGATGGTAAACAAGCTGCCCCTCTTTTGTATATAAAGTTACTTATCTTTTTTTTTTTTTTTTTTAAAAAAAAGGTTTCATGCCATCAACAACCCTATTCTCGACCCAATATCTATTCGAAAAGCAAAAAGCACTAATACACTCAACAAAGTACCTATACCCAAAAGTCCCTCCATACCCAAAGCGATCACCAAATGGGTTCCTTTTTCACAACGGGACTCGATTGCATTGGAAAAAGCTTATCAGGTAAGACACTCGCCACAAATCAAGCCTCTAAAGAAAAAATAACAACAATTAGAATAACGACGTCCGAGCCAAAGTGCCTGTCAATGAAGATCATTTGTTTGAAGTAGACGTTTCGCAGCGTACCATCAGTCCAGTATACTGGGAAGGTCCGATGTTTGAAGTAAGAAGGGCCACTTGGTTCATGCAATCCGATGGATGGGCTCCATGTGAAGAGAATCTAGCAGAACAGATAGAATTAGGCTACTAGTAAAAACATACACTTGCTTTTTTTTTTTTTTTCGTATCTTATTAGTGTCTTATACTTTTCTCTTTAGTAAACACAAACCTTACAATACCAAAGTAGCTGTAGTAGAAGATGAACCCACAGAAGAGAAAAAATTAGAAGAAATTGTAGATAAAAAATGGAATCTTTTGGGTCCTTATCTTGGACAACATATAGTATATACAGGAAAGAATCAGGCTTGGCTATTTTCGTAAGTTTCCTTTTCCTTTTTGTCTCTTTTGAGGTTTTCATCATCTTTTTTTTTTTTTTTTGGGGAATATTAGAAACAGTACTAGTAGCAAATTTGCTAAAAGTATTATTACGCGACTTACCAACAAACAAAACTTAGGGGGTACGCGTGTACTCCGTGGATATCCTGAAGTAGAAGAGATGACTAAAAAATCAAAGAATACAACAAAACCAGCTGTAGAAGATAAAGAATCCGATGCAGAAGAAGAGCAACCACAAGATCAGGAGTTTCAGGAAGCTGAGGACTATTTGAACCAGAATAGCGAGGAGGAAGTTCGAAAGATTGATCATATTATGTTTGTCATCCATGGTGTGGGTCAAAAGATGTCTGAAAAAACCGGCCATTCGTTTGTACAGGATGTCTCCATGATGCGAAAAACGTTAAAGCTAGCATACCCTGCAGTTATGGCCACTACCAGTACACCACAGCGACCTAATGGTATTCAAGTACTACCAGTGATGTGGAGACAGGACATTAAATTTGGGATGGCTGCAGACGATCAGGATGTACTTGAAGCAGATCTAGGTACCTTTGGGGTAGAAGACGGATGTCCGACATTGGATGAGCTAACTCTAGAGGGTGTGCCGAATATAAGAACGGTAGTGTCTGATGTTCTGATGGACGTGCCGCTTTACATGACACCAAGATATAGAGAACAAATGACACAGATCATCACTAGAGAAATCAATCGGATCTATCGCCTCTTTATTCAACGTAATCCAGAATTCATAGAGATTGGTAAAATATCCATCTTTGGGCATTCACTTGGTGTAAGGTCTCTCTCTCTCTTTTTTTTTTTTTTTTTCTTTTCTAAAAAGAAAACCTGTATTGATACAAACGTATACTCACTTTGCATTTATTATTTTTCTTTGAAAAAAAGTCTTTATTAGCATTTGATATGCTTGCTTTACAACCGCCCAACACTCCAACTGAAAATCTAGAAGACTTTCGACCCAACACAAATGAGAAACATAAAACAGCAACACTTTTATTCCCAGTAGACAATTTCTTCGCTGCTGGCTCTCCTTTGGGTGTCATTCTTCTTCTCAGAGGATTCAAAATTGCCTCTAGAAAATCACTAGATCCTTCTTATGTCTATCAAGCATTGTCTGATATGAAAGCCCCTTCGTCTTCATCTATTAATTTCTGTTACCCAGCTGTTGACAATCTGTATAATATATTCCACAAAGTAAGTCAACATGAGAAGGGGATTTATACACTACAGAAACTAACAAGTCTTAATAGTCAGACCCAGTCGCGTATCGTATAGAGCCTCTTATCGCTCGACACTATACAACCAAATTAAAGCCTGAGCCTATTCCCTATATGAAGGGCGGTTTAAAGAGCGTACTTGAGGCGAGCTATAATGTAGGCTCAGGCATAGCGAATCGCGCAGGCGCCATGTATGAATCCATCAAGATGGGATTGACTACAAACCTATTTATGAGAGGACTCGGTTTGACCAAACAACAAATCTATGAAGACACACACCCCAAAACTAACGATACTGTCGATGACCAAAGTGTCAGTCTCTCGTCAGAAAGTCAATACGAAGAACAAAAATTGCCTATAAATAGAGTGAGATCCAACAGTGACCCCGCTCAAGCTTTTCGGCACTCTCATACAACAGCAGATATTCCAAAGATGGATAGCGGTTTAAAATCGGGCGTGCGCAAATCGCCACCCGTGCCTTTGCCCACAGCTGTTCATCATTCAGCTGGTGCAAAGAAAGTCAGGCTACTCAATGTTACCGGTCGAGTGGATTATTGTATACAGGAAGGTTTATTAGAAAATCCGTACCTGAGTGCATTTAGTGCTCATATGCAGTACTGGCAAGATTTGGATGTTGCTGCTTTCCTTTTAAAACAAATTTATAAATAAACAAAGGAAGCCTGAAGCAAGCTTTTTTTTTTTTTTTGCGGATATAACACGTTGGATTCATATGTATAGAAAAAGATAGATTGGTACTCTTAAGAGGTATTTTACACCAACGATTTTCGTCTGTTGTCAGGCCCAATGACTGTGATAGCAGCAGTAGTTTGGCCGTTTTGGGTAATAGCTTTGGCTTGCTCTTCTTGATCAGCAAACTGTCTTTTTTCGAATAAAGTATCAGGGGGAGTACAGGTACCCAATGCACGTCTCATTTGTTTTGTCAGCATGTTTAGGCCAATCTGATAAGAAGCGTTCATCCAGCCAAAGCCTTCTCTTGGTACGTATTTAAAATCGACGCCCACATTACCATACTCTACTTGTACCTTATGAGTTAAACTAACTACATCGTACTTTTCTGGAACGACACCATTAAAGTCTACAAAAGACTTTGTGATCCTAACAGCTGATGTTTAGATAACACGTAACAATAGTATAAACTCTTACACATATAACCAACGATACGCCAATCTTAAAGCAGTAGACTGCATATCGTAGTTTTCAAAAGCTTTCCAAGCCAAAATCTGATGAGGAGCCCAGCCAAAGGGAAAGTCCCATTGTCTATTAGGGCGATCCAAACTGATAACACCTCTCGATTCAGCTGTACCTGAAACCAAACCGCCTTTGGCCTCGAATTTGGGAAGAGCTACAGATGTCATTCTTTCTGCTTGTTCTTGGCTAGCGCACTTGGCCCACATGGCCCAAAAAGTAGTAACGCTCTCATAATTTGTCTGTTTCTCGGTTACGGTATCGTAATCATAGTACATACCGGCTTCTTCATTCCAAAGGTATCTATCCATTCGCTCCTTTCTTTTGTGTGCTCTCTCTTTCCATACAGACGCCTCTTGCGTTTCTCCCCCAAAGTTTGTCAGATGGCCCTCGAGATCATGCTCAATCATCTCTGCAATATCTGTTTCGTATTTGAAGAGTAAGGAGTTCAAGTCGATAGTAGCTAGATTGGCACAGACACCCTCATAGCGATATGTGGTATCATGTCCACTCTCACGCACAGCGCGATCGTGAAGAAAATAGTCGTCCAGCTCTGGCTCACAAAGGCTGCCGTTGTTGTATTTTGTCATGTATTCAAGTATAGTTAGACCCGCGCTATTTGCATAAGGCATGATAATATGATCGAAATGAGATGCTTCTGTTTCCGGAGGAATGCCTTTGCCAGCTGGCCTAAAACGAGATAAGCCTGTTTTGGGGTCCAATCTGGGCTCGGCTGTCCACACTGTATCGTATTCTTTGATGGCAGCTTGAAGCGTCGATCGAAGCCATTGTTTGCTTTCTGCTGAGCTAGGTAGCTTTTCATATACTTTTTTGGCCATATCGGTCAGGAAAGGAGGTTGGGAGCGAGAGAGGTAGTATGAGCGGTTGGCGTTCAGAATTTTGCCGTAATATTTGATTTCATAAACAAAGTTGTCAACCATTCCCTGAGCCAAATCCAGCCGGTCATCAATTAATAGCCCAAGCGCTTCAAAGTAGGAGTCCCAACCATACATTTCATTAAACCGACCTCCGGGAACTACAAAAGGAATGCCGCGCAGTAATGCGTTTCCTTCGGCATCTTGGGTTTGCTTGAGCGCCAAGGAAAGAATACCAGGAGCAGAGTTGATACTCTGAACATACTCTGGTGTGATATCCTGAGGCAATCGTGTCACGTCCAGGTTGAGGTGAGGGCGGACCGAAGCCACATTTTGATAGTAATTCCACGCTTGATCGTCGTCGTAAGGGACATAGATTCTATTGCGGTTATTATCTGAGCGGTTTTTGGGATCCATGCATATCTTTTCAAGTCCTTCTGCGTCCATACGTCGGGTCAAGCCATCCCAAAATTGATGGCGGATCATACGTGACAAGCGGTCGACTGGGTTTTCGCTTAATCTTGCCTCATCCAACACAATGTTTTGACGTCCGCAATCCTCAGCTAAAGCTAACTCTTGTAATAGATTTGAAAGCATGTAGGTACCGCGGATCTCTATCTTGCGATATCCTCCAGAGTCTGCGCTACCTACAGCAAACGTTTTCGGGCCTAAATCGTTTACAGTAATCTGAAAATCTCCATCTGTGTCTTCCTGTTCGACCAAGATGCGCTGTGTTTCTTTGACATTTAATAGAAATTTCCGTGCCTTATTTTTAGCGTCTATATTTATCGATTAGTTTCAAAAAGGAAAAAAAAAAAAGACTCGCAACGCATAAGAATTATATGCTTATTGCTTACCATGTGACGCCCTTCGAGTTCTTTGTGTTTCGTTTAATCCGGATGGATAGTGTCGTGCCTTCAGAAAAAAAAAAGTGTTAGAATATTGCCATACAAAAAAAGAAAATTACAGAAAATGTTCGAATTCGATTAATGGCGTCGCCTGCATTACTTCCAGTTGTATAGTACGTTTTGGCTGGTGCATGAATATCCAAAGACTCCATGTTGAATTCTTAAGAAAGTGCAATAAAAAACAAAAGGAAAAAGAAAAATGCTAACTCAAGATCTTTTTTTATCTTATTTATACCTGTTTAATGTGTAACCTTTATAGTGATTGGTTCCTCAAAGATGTCAATTGTCTAAATAAAGAACAATGCAACTAATGTCTATCAAGGGATGAGCGTCTATTTTAGAATATATTATAGAAGTGACTACTTTATTCCTTGTCAAAAATATACAGATAACCTTTGTTTGTAGCACACTATTACAGTGTGGTTGCAAAAAGAGATCTATAAGCGGAAGTAAAATAAAAAAATCAGTTGTAAAATGTTAAAAAGCTCGATTCTTTTACAAGTATTGTGGAACAAAACACCCAAAAAAAAAAAAAAGGAATGAACTTGGTCTAGAGCAAAAATCGAAAAAAGGGTATTTCAGCTAACTATGTAGGCATAAGTTTATCTTAACAACAACCATAGCGTTACCTCAGAGAGATGATTGTTCAAATCAACGAGCAACTGACCTTTAAAAAAAAGGAGCTTGTAATAAACTGCTGAAGATAAAAAAAAAAAAACCAGAATCCGTCAAAGATTAGCTGTATGCTAAAGCTCCAAAGTTCAAAAAAAGGTTGAAGAGTTTTACTTTTCTATTAAAAGGGTTGCTTGCAGATTTCTTTATTTTAGAGAAAAGGTTATCTAAGTCACGAAAAAAAAGGTGTAAAAAATAAATTCTTTTCCTCTTTAATACATCAAACTATAACCACACTATATAAAAAACCAATTGCTGACTATAACCTTATACTTTTAGCAAATAGAAGTTTACACTGTAGTTTTTTTCACAATCGTATTAAATGGTCACCAGTTGTTCCTGTGCTTATTTTCAGTAAAGACAGCGATAAAACGGTAAATCTCAAATCTGTCTTGAACATGGCTCGTTTATACTCACTCAAATATTCGGATATCTCCTCTCTAGACTTTGAACCTAACTTAGGTGCCATATACTTCATTAAGTTTTCAATTCATTTTGCAAAGCTCCATGTGAATTTTTTTGTTAAAAGCATACCATCGTCTATATCATACCCAAAATAACTAAGCAACTGTTCAGATCTACATTTATTTCTATCGATTTGCTTATAGTGAAACCTTTGCGAATACTTTCTATTGTTTTTATGCTGCTACCTGTTGATACCATACCTTACAAGCTGTCAGCAATAGTAGGTGTTGTCCCCTCTCAATATGAAATCTGCTCACTACATAATTAAAAATAAGTAAATGTGCTTACAGTAAGTAAATGTACTTATTTGCTGCTAGTGTTTGATGAAATATCGAGTTTCCATCTTTTAATATCTTAAATATAAACTAACTCAAAAGAAAATTCAGAATATAGACAAGGATATATGCTTGTTATATCACATTAGTATCCTCGAAAAACTGAAGAGAATAGACAAAAAATCTTACAAGAGCAAAATCGGACGTATTGCTCTCATATAGTAGCCTTTGAGCTACAGTACTGTAGGTGTAGTTAAGATTGGAAAGTCATTGAGTGATCCAGTCAAACCTATGGAAATTGGCGTTTTCGTAAAAATAACTGTCACTTTCATATAAACGCTTGAGAAAAAGGTAAAGATAGTTAACAGAAATTAAAAGACAAATATCAATTCTTTTTATAAGCTTGACCAAGATTATTTATCCATACCAAATAATTAAATTAGGCGGTCAACTTGCAAAACTGTCCCTTTTCCTAGCTCAAATTGGTTTTTTTTTAAAAAGATGGACAAAACAACGTTTATAATGAGCAATGAGAAATCGTTTATGATCCGATGAAGGATGTCCTTGCATAAATTGATGATCCGAATGTAATTCTTGAAATAGTTACTAGTCTGAAAACCCGTTTTTCAAAAACCACTGTATTATTCTAAAAATAGGTTACACTTCGAAAGTAGACAATCTTATCTATTCGTTATTTCATATCTAATTTTTTTAAACAACCTTTTAGCATATATTCTGAACTGTCTAAGTATTTCTTTTCGTCTATTCCGACAAATTTTTTTCTTTCAAAAACAGTGATAAAGAAAGCACGCTGGCAACTTATACTTATTTTATTAATGATACGTATCGAGAGATGTCTCACTTTACATGAAATCTCATTTTTTTTTATTCCTTTCTTTATTTTTGCTATAAATAACTGCTTAGTCTCAACAATGCCTTCAGTATCTTATGTTTCTTCTAATATTAGTATTCTATAAAGAAGCTATCTAGATTTGAGTTTGCCCTATTTTGTGAATTTTTTAAATTTTTTAAGTTATAAAAATGAGCTAACTATCAAGAATCTTGTCTTATCTGAAAAAAAATCAATGTAAACCGAGATGTCTATTATTAATATTAAAAACAATTCTCTTTTTATACTGTAATTTATAAACTATTACTTATAACAAACGAATAGTGAATTGCCATTAATTACAGATACCAATTTGATTTACAGTTACCCTTTTAGAAAGTTACACAATTCTAAATATGATTATTTCTACAGTGTTTTGATTATCCAGATTTAGAAATATCTCTCTTTAGGACTACTGTATTCTTCGGATTTTTTATAGGATCTCCATCACATTAACGATAGATATTTTAGTTTTTTCAGATACAAGCATCCAACATTAATTTAATAAATATTAAGATACCCCTTGCTTAAAAAATGGAACAAGATTGATGGTTGAAATAAAGAAACATAGGTGAATAACAGTATTTAGTGCCTCAAATACATAGTTATTTTAATAAGCTTTTTAGATTTTAGACAAGACAGTACATTCTAATATTAGCTTTGATTTTACAAAACATCAAAAAAAAAAAAAAAAGATGCTGGATGTTAAGACTAGTATTACTGACCATAAAGAACTAAATTTCAAAAACTCCATCAGCTCCAAAAAAAGAAAATGACTCTTCTAATACTAGACATCTCTTAACGCAGTGCGATAACTTATATTTAGCTCATTTGCAACCTTGACCATCAACACATGTTCTTCAAGCTTTTTAATCATACGATCTATAAACGTTTCTCTGGTAAAGTCGCTATAGTTTTTGTATGATTTATCCCAATCTGGTACTTTAGTGCTCGGTTGTTTTTTAGAAAAAGGCTTTTTAACAGTTTTCTCTGAACTTTTGCCATTTAAATAGGTTTTCAGACTAGTAACTATTTCAAGAATTACATTCGGATCATCAATTTATGCAAGGACATCCTTCATCGGATCATAAACGATTTCTCATTGCTCATTATAAACGTTGTTTTGTCCATCTTTTTAAAAAAAAACCAATTTGAGCTAGGAAAAGGGACAGTTTTGCAAGTTGACCGCCTAATTTAATTATTTGGTATGGATAAATAATCTTGGTCAAGCTTATAAAAAGAATTGATATTTGTCTTTTAATTTCTGTTAACTATCTTTACCTTTTTCTCAAGCGTTTATATGAAAGTGACAGTTATTTTTACGAAAACGCCAATTTCCATAGGTTTGACTGGGTCAGGAGTATCTACAATATTGCAGTTATGATATGTACAGTTTAGATGCTCATAGCTCATATCCTACGTTTTATAAAGGGATTGAGT
>JAIXMR010000128.1:0-69248 GCA_025677835.1 Sporodiniella umbellata | reverse complement strand
ATCTTTTATTTTCTTTTTATTCTAAACACTTTACTCCCCAAAGCACGCAATTCTACAACGGTCTACAGTTTTGTTGGGGAAGGAAACTCTTTCGCAAATGCGGCAAAGGTGTACCATTATTTGCTCTTGGCGAGAAGAAGAAAAAATTGAGAGAAAACTGAGGAGAAAAAATACTGAGAGAAAAAATACTGAGAGAAAAAATACTGAGAGAAAAAAACTGAGAGAAAACTGAGGGTTTTTTTTTACACCCCCTTTTTTACAGTGAAGTGTATTTTGAAGAGTATGTACCCTATTCCGTTGGCCGTTTTACAGACCGTTCTGTTTAAAACACAATTATATATTACGACATGTTTTTTTTTCAAAAAGATTATTGCGTATTTATTAGTGAAATAAGAAAAATGATAGCTGAATAGATCAAAGCTTCGTATATATATGCTACTTTACTTGGTTTACCAAACTTTCAGACCTTGGCTCTATTTTCTTGCTACTTGTTAGACACTTGCTTATTTTGCTTTTTGAATCTTTGGTTTGCTCTTGATTTAGTGTTGACTGTTCCTTTGTGTCATAGTACGCTTTGTCGCCCTTGGTTATGTTTGTTTCATTGTTTTAGCCTCGGCTTTGCTTACAGACCAAACCTTATCTTTTCATTATGTCGTTGACCTTGCCCACAGGCTGAGCAGCGCGTTTTCTTGTATTCATTTCTAGCTTTGACCAAGCCATGTCTTTCCGTAGCTCACTTTTGAGAATATTTCTTGGTGCGCTTCTTTCTTTCAAAAACTGCTGTCTGTTTTTATCTTTGGTTTTTTTTTTTTTTTTTTTTTTTTAATTTTTACTTTTTTTTTTTTTAATTTTTAATTTTTACTTTTTTTTTTTTTTTTTTTTTTTTTTTTTAGGCTACACAGAAAGACAGATACTGTGGCTCCCTTTTTTCTTTGATTTTCATCATCTGATTCGGTTCCGATGCTACATGTACTCTACATCTTCCATCTCTACAGAGTCATCGGAATCCGAATCATCAAATTGATCTGGGAAAAAAGGTTGCTCACAGTTCTGTCTACTGAGAGCAGGAGGGCGAAAGGCAGCACTCTCCTCCCCTTGGGTTGGAGGCAAGCTACCAGAATGGCTGGATCTGCGCAACCTCAAGGGAAGACCCACTGGAATCCTGAAGCCATCGCTGTCCTATTACGCCAAAACAGAAGTAATAGCACAGCCATTTTTGGAGTAAAATGAGAAAGAGTGAGTCAAAAATTTAGGCTTTTTTTTTTTTTTTTACTACAACTTACGAATAGGTCTTCAGGTTCAGGGGATTGCTCTGCAGACGCTCTCACCTGTCTACAGAACAGAGAAAGAAGACGCTGACGATTGGCATGCTTTGCATGCTTCACGCCATGCGTCTTCAAGATGCCTTTCAGCTCCTCCTTTTTCATTTTTTTGGTGTTGAAATCTTTTCCTAGTACGCGATTATTGAAGTCAATTGTTATATACGCGTGTTTTTTGTGTATGTTTAAATGCTAAAGTAACTTACTTAAGTAGTATTTCATTTTTAAAAATAAATTGCTATAAAGTAAAAGAAAAAAAAAAGAAAAAAAAGGCTTCTATTTATTTGTCTCTTTTCGTGTGTACAGCCGTATGATTGGTTTAAATCAGTGTGCTTTTTATCATTGTTCTTGTGTAAGGTTCTTTTTTTTTCTTTGCAGCTGATTTTATGGCTTTTAGCTTGCTTATCTTGTTTGGCTTTTCTAAATCGGGCCGTACCCAAGGCTAATACTAAAAAAAAAGAAAAAGAAAAAAAATAAGGAGGCTAGGAAAAAGAGAGTTATTAGAAATGGCCAAGCAGCTTGAAACTGTTTTCCACAAGTAAATAAACGCGTATTGGCCCTGCTCACTAATTTTGAAAGACTGTATGTTTCTTTAAAAAAAATAAAGCGGCTTTGCTTACTTTTTTTCTTTTTTTTTCTCTCTCTGTCTTTAGCTATCAATCTATAGTCGGGATACACAAGCCGACATTGTGATAAATTTATGGTTTCACTTTATTGCAGCATAAAAAAAAAAAAAAAAAAAAAGAAAGAGGTTAAGCATGTCAGTGCTATGTATATTTCAGGCATGCAAGAATAGAGCGCTACCGTAGCAACACTCTTCAAAGTTGTGTGGCAACTGTTTGAGTTTTCAGTCTTGAACGTAAATCTGCTTTTTTGTTTACCTATTTTTATCTTGTGAACTTACGTTACTATTTTTGTACAAGTTCAAAAAGCAAAACATGAAAAAAAGGGCCACCCTCCTTTGCGCCCTTTTTTTCCAAAAAAAGAAAAAAGCTGCTGGAAATAAGTCAGTAGATAAGCGGTCCTTGATAGTCTTTTGCATTGATCATAAAATAGCGACTCGTGTAACATGGAAACTAAAAGAGCAAAAAGAAGCGAATAAAAAATAGTAGAGAAGGTTTTTTTTTTGAGTAAAGGTCAGTAACACTAAAGACACAGCTTTACTGACCTCTGACCTATACTCATCATCCTATTTTAGTGGCCATTTGAAATTTTTGGCCTTGGTCGTATCGTGGTTTTGGCAACGGTTATGTTTTAGTATTGAGCGTAGCCATAGCGTGATTTTTTTTTTTAGTAAAAGCCATTTATTTATTGAGTTTTAAATGCATTAAGTAGGATCACACGTTATGATGAGGGGTTTGTCCTTATTATGGGCTGGATTGCTTGAAACAAGAAATGATGTTGAATGCTAGATAGTCAGAGCAACCGGCTTTCTTTCAAATATAAAAAGTCAACGTGCCCACCCTATGGCGCTTAAAGTGTAGGACGTTAGGGGTAACATATTTTTATGATTAACATATGAAAAATGTTATAGATAAAAGGTCAAGTCGGATACGTCTTCCGCACAGAATTTAAGGTGTGATGCGTACTAACCCAAGGAGTTGTGGACTCGTTGTTAGACTAGACTCATTGTTTAACTAGACTCGTTCTTTAACCGCACATTCGAAAAACAGGTGCGGTATATATTCCGAATTAGAACGACATGTAAAGCATTGATTCGTGATTGTAGTGTCGTATCAGATGACTCTGAGCCATCAGGCTTGGATATGAGGGAACAGTGGAAGGGATAAAAAAAATTCATACAGTACAGAGTGAAGCCTTGCTATTTTTTCATCTTTAAATCCACAGGAGCAAAAGTAAGTCTATTGTGATACCTGATTGAGAATTAGGAAACAAGTGTTTCATCAATTTCACTCAAAACGTCGCTAGGTTTAAGGGCAATCGGTCAGGTTAGAGGAGATAGGGCAATGTGTTTGGTTTGCAGATCGTGTAGCATCTTAGAGAGTTGATGTGGCGACTGAGGGAAGTCTGAGGCTAGAACTGGTCTGACACATTGAGCTTTTTGATCGTAGACGAAGAGATAACACATGCGGCTTTTGCTTTACAGGCACAACGTATCCATGGGATTATTGCCATCTGAATGAAAGCTTGATTCAAAGGGAGGTATAGTAAGATGGCAGGTAGTCAAAGTGCAAAAGCCTTATATGACTGAATTATAATTTAGGTAACCCAGTTTCCTATAGAGATCAAATGAAGTAAGTGATTGCTATAGTATCGTATTTCAACCGATTTGTCTTTATCAAATCTTGTACTCAATAAAAGAATATTTTCTAATTAAATAATCAAATAGTATTATCTTTGTTAGTACTTGCTTTATACACAAACTTTTCCAAAGTCTTAAAATCTACATTAGACTGACCAAATCGGACATATCAAATTGGCTGTTTGAAGCTAATTAGACTAGACTGAAGTTAAACAGACTAGCTTGAAGTAAGTTATAATAGTTCGTTTTTTTTTTAAAAAAAAAAGGCTTTTATTTGTTATACGTAATAACTCTCTCTTTTAAAATAGAGCATGTGTATATTTTCTCCTCTCATTAAACAGGTTTTTCATGAAACTAAGATAATATATACAACTAATATTTTTTAACAATATAGAAGATTATCAGTTGGCTTAGTTATAAGGTTCTTTGGTTACAATACTTTCCTATCGTCACTTATTATTGCTATTATTGCTACTGTTATAAGTAAAACTATGTCAAGTGTTATTTAGAACATAAATCATCCAAGTATCGAAAATTTTATTTTAAGAATAATAAGCCTGAAATAACACAGTGGTTTTTTGCTCTGAAATAGCGTAAAAAGCTAAAGCGTAGCCAAATACCAAAAGTTAAAAGCTCGTAAAACTATATATACAAAGTACCTAAACTTAAGCTGAGACAGAAGAATGGCTCAATAATACCAAGGATTTAGGAGTCAATTAAAAAGGAAAGTTATATTTATTTAAAAAGAAAAAAGACAAAAGAAAGGCACTCTTTTTAAAACTCTATGGCCCTTAGGTCCTCAAAATCGCTCAAGCGCTAGTGAATAGGAACCCAATCCTTTAAGTCCATACAACGTTTTTTGTGCTGCAGCATAGGTTCACTCTGGCCTTCCTACCCGATATGCAAATGTACTTCTTACCAAGTAGGTTCGCACAAGCTTAGTTTGCTGGCTATCAAAGAGAACCGTAACAACATCTCACATGCATACACTGCGCTTCCAGACCCACTTTCTTGTAGCTATAGGGCTCTAACTCTGCTCAGTCTTCAGAACTACTCCGTACCTCTCAACAAAAGTACTGAGGTTAACGCTGTTTACACTGTGCCAAAGCCTCAATTGAAGATAATGAGTAAGACTTTATTGTCGTATTGCATGGAGTAACTCATGCCTCCGCAGCTGTTTCATTATCTGTATGCGTGCACATACAAGACAAATATATTAGGTTGCAGAACAATCAAAGAGTTGGCAATCAACCAAAGTCGATCGCCAGCAGAGAAAAAAAAAACGCCTTTGTTCTTGGTACTTTCTAATCCAAAGTGGCCTACGATAGTCTTTTATCCTTTTTTTATTTATTCCTGCAAAAAGGTTTGTTGACACCCTTCTCCTTGTTTTTCCGATTCCGAAGTGGGTAAAAAAAACAGCTAATAAATGGCTTTATGCGTTCACTGCTTTCCCTTTCGTGTTTAATTTATATTGAAAGATATGGAAAAAAAGCACAGCTATCTATAGATATGCGTCTTGCCAATCTGTTTTGTGTTGTAACGCGTTTAAAGGCGGATTTTGTAAAATAGACGACTATTATTTATGTTACACAAGGTAATACACCTTTTGCCAAAATGATGTCACAAGAAAAAAAAAGTTAAAGTGTCGCACTTTTTAAAAAATGGTATCGTATATTTTCAAGAAAAGTGTCGCACAATTGAGAAAAATAGTATCGCGTCTAAAAAGAGTTTATACCGATATGTATAATGTTGAAGGTATTTGACATCTAATGAGAATCGATGAAAACATCTTAAATTTGTAAAATAATATTCCATTCCAAAAAAAAAGATTACAATTCTAAAGAAATAATGTCTTAAAAAAAAATAGGTGTAAGTTGCCAGAACTTACAACGTGCCCTTTTTTTTAATGTTTTTGAAAGAAAAAAACTATTGAAATATACTTCCACAACCGAAGGAATAGATGGATTGAGATATTTCAAAAAAAAAATAGTAAACTCATATAAAGAATAAAACAGAAAAAAGAATTGTATAACATTTTAGAATTTAGCACTAATTTCGAATTTTACAAAGAAATAAAATAGTCACATAATTATCTATGTATAAAGCAACTTAAAATAAAAGATGCATGTATGAAACATCGTCAATTTATTTATAAATCATATCGATTCTCAATTGTAGAGATGCTGGGCCAACAATTTAGCAGCTGTATGATTTGCATTTTTTATAGACGTTGTCATTGAATCTGCTAAGTTGTGCAATAATCGACTCAAATTTAAATTGTTGATCACTGGAATTGAACCATTTTCTTGTAAGCCAATTATTTCTCCAACTGTATCTTTTGCATTTCCTTTTTTCAAGGTGTTATGTAATTCATGAAAGAGTATCACTTCAATACGTGCGGCAGCACCATTTTTAATGACCTCTGAAGCGATCGATTGAAACATCCTTGAAAGCTTTTGAGACTGCGAATCTAATGATTGAGAAGAGTCATATTCGCAAAGTGTCCAAATGGTATATGGGCGATAGGAGATGTCAGATATGATTGAGCTGAAGGATCGACATAGCGTATAAGTTGATAGGCAGTAAAATTTTGATCTTAACTGACAAAGTTGAAAAAATATATAACTCTAGCTAACGCATGTAATTGTATCATCTTCAAGCATTGTTTTTCCCATTCTTAGGTGTTCTGTATTGAGATATATTCTTGTTTCTGGCAGTGGTATAAAGTTGCTGGTGTTAGGTCCCATTTCAACTGTCGCGTTTGTTATAGTGTAGATTTTGGAGCTCTGTAGATTTGGTGTTTTGAAGTAAATAAAAAAGGGGTTTATATCTCCTTGTAGATATAAATATAAGAGTAAAAGTAAAAATAAAAAGGTTCGTTGAGTGACCACCAGATCTTGTAAAGTAGATCAAACTAAAGGTAATAAAGTAAAATAAAAATAAAATAAAAGGGGTGATTAACGATGAAGGATAATGTTCTACTTCAAAGAATCGATAGATAAAAAGATAAAAAAAAAAGGTTTACAGAGAAGGAATTGATTCGTCTTCAAGGGATCAGTACAATAAAAATAGGGAAATATTCAGTGATATTCTTGTAATTTGAATATTTATATAGTTTATTGATAAAAGGGAAGTCTTTATATTAAAGATACTATTTTTTGATGATTTTCTGATGTATAATGTTTTTGTGGGTTTTTATAGTTTTTCGATGTTTTTGTGTTTTCTTTGAATCTCGCAGCAGTTGGAGTATTTGGACCATTTGGTGTATTTGAACCATTTAGTGATTTATATAGTAGTTTAGTGTAATCTTTTCATAAATAGAAAAGACAAAAATAAAGTTGTTGTTAAAAATAATTATATAGTTATTTTTATATCCAAGTAAGATTCTCTGGGAATACTGGTGCAAAGTTGATCCAGTCTTCGGTCCAATCGGTGTTGTCGTTGTAGTGTAGATTTTCTACAATAGTTCGCCTGTCTAAACGTGTGCTTGAAGTTACCAATAAATTAAACCTGGAGGCCCCAATTTTCAATTTGGTGGTATTATCATCTTGAGTCAAGCAAACTACTATATCTCCGTATTTTGATTGCGTTTTTGGAAACGAATATTGTTGAGTTGTTGAACCTGTTCTGCGTTCATGATGCGAGTCAACTGCTTTTGATCTACCATAGGACTCAATGCAGTTTACAAGTAATGCCGTTGGCCCACTCAATAGAATACTTCCTGCAAAAATATGTGATGTTGCGAATTCAAATTGTGAAAAAAAGGCCCAGTCCTTGTTTAATTCTTGAGTGATTTCAACGTACTGTTGACCAACTATATGTCTGTAGATCGGACTTATACGGATAATATACGTGAGTAGATCGTCTGTATTTGTTGAAAGAGAATCATCTGTTGTAGCTGATTTGTTTACGGTTAGCAGACTCCAAGAGTCAGTCGGATTATCAGATAAAACACCAATAATAATTTCTGATGCTGCGAGAAAGGGGTGTATTTTACCATTCGAAGACGTTAACAAAATGGGTTCCAGCTTTCCAATTTTTGCAGCCAAGACACAACTGTCTTGAACGCGAGGCGAGCACGATAGCGCATTACAGGCCAGTAGAACAGCAGAATCATTGTCAAGCTGGTTGCTTGTTTGAGATGTAACTAGTGTGTTGGTGCTAAAATTATTCTCTATTATACTTGGCTTGTGATGTTTCATAAGAACTGATGATCCGTCATCGTCATCGTCTGTTTCATCGTCTGTTTCCATGTCGGGCCTTTTTTCTGCTTTGGATAACGCTGAACAAGTCTCTTTTTTAGGTGTTCGTTGAATGACCTGGGAATAGAAAGATTGCTAAGGCAATCAGGGAAACTGAATTTATTGTTGATTCTTTCAACAATGCTTTTCTCTAAAAAAGAAAAAAGTGAGCACAATGTCTTCTTGTTGGAAGAACGTCGGTTCTTACTTTTGCTTATAGTAACCTGTAAAGTATCCACATGGACATCGTAATTACGGTGTTACTATTCCTAAACCAGTTATAGACTTGACCACCAATGATATAGATGAAATATTTAGTTGGATGTGATTTCATCATGATTTATTATAAACTGCTGTGTACATGAACACTATAGCGAAGACACCTTGTGTACATAAGCATAATAATGAATGACACTTTGTGAACATGAACACCAAAAGAACAAAAGACAATTTAAAACATTACAAAAATACAAAAACATAGAAAAATTAAGAAAAACACAAAAACAATGGAAAACTATAAACCCAAAAAATATTTTACTTTTTATAATCATCAAATATATATATCAAATCATATAATAAATATCAATTGAATACATATTATATCAATAACTATATAAATATTCATTACAGTATTATCGCTGAATACTTCCCTATTTTTATTGCATTGGTCCTTTGAAGAAGACTCAATCCCTTCATTGTAACCCTTATTCTTTTATTTTACTTTAATTTATCTTATAGTTTGATCTACTCTACAAGATCTGGTGATCACTATAACTTTTTTTCTTATATTTTATTTTATTATTCTATATCCACAAGCGGATATCTTTTATTTTCTTTTTATTCTAAACACTTTACTCCCCAAAGCACGCAATTCTACAACGGTTCTACAGTTTTGTTGGGGAAGGAAACTCTTTCGCAAATGCGGCAAAGGTGTACCATTATTTGCTCTTGGCGAGAAAGAAAAAATTGAGAGAAAACTGAGAGAAAAAATACTGAGAGAAAAAATACTGAGAGAAAAAATACTGAGAGAAAAAAACTGAGAGAAAACTGAGGGTTTTTTTACACCCCTTTTTTACAGTGAAGTGTATTTTGAAGAGTATGTACCCTATTCCGTTGGCCGTTTTACAGACCGTTCTGTTTAAAACACAATTATATATACGACATGTTTTTTTTTCAAAAGATTATTTGCGTATTTATTAGGTAAAAGAAATGATAGCTGAATAGATCAAAGCTTCGTATATATATGCTACTTTACTTGGTTTACCAAACTTTCAGACCTTGGGCTCTATTTTCTTGCTACTTGTTAGACACTTGCTTATTTTGCTTTTGAATCTTTGGTTTGCTCTTGATTTAGTGTTGACTGTTCCTTTGTGTCATAGTACGCTTTGTCGCCCTTGGTTATGTTTGTTTCATTGTTTTAGCCTCGGCTTTGCTTACAGACCAAACCTTATCTTTTCATTATGTCGTTGACCTTGCCCACAGGCTGAGCAGCGCGTTTTCTTGTATTCATTTCTAGCTTTGACCAAGCCATGTCTTTCCGTAGCTCACTTTTGAGAATATTTCTTGGTGCGCTTCTTTCTTTCAAAAACTGCTGTCTGTTTTTATCTTTGGTTTTTTTTTTTTTTTTTTTTTTTTTAATTTTTACTTTTTTTTTTTTTAATTTTTAATTTTTACTTTTTTTTTTTTTTTTTTTTTTTTTTTTTTTAGGCTACACAGAAAGACAGATACTGTGGCTCCCTTTTTTCTTTGATTTTCATCATCTGATTCGGTTCCGATGCTACATGTACTCTACATCTTCCATCTCTACAGAGTCATCGGAATCCGAATCATCAAATTGATCTGGGAAAAAAGGTTGCTCACAGTTCTGTCTACTGAGAGCAGGAGGGCGAAAGGCAGCACTCTCCTCCCCTTGGGTTGGAGGCAAGCTACCAGAATGGCTGGATCTGCGCAACCTCAAGGGAAGACCCACTGGAATCCTGAAGCCATCGCTGTCCTATTACGCCAAAACAGAAGTAATAGCACAGCCATTTTTGGAGTAAAATGAGAAAGAGTGAGTCAAAAATTTAGGCTTTTTTTTTTTTTTTTACTACAACTTACGAATAGGTCTTCAGGTTCAGGGGATTGCTCTGCAGACGCTCTCACCTGTCTACAGAACAGAGAAAGAAGACGCTGACGATTGGCATGCTTTGCATGCTTCACGCCATGCGTCTTCAAGATGCCTTTCAGCTCCTCCTTTTTCATTTTTTTGGTGTTGAAATCTTTTCCTAGTACGCGATTATTGAAGTCAATTGTTATATACGCGTGTTTTTTGTGTATGTTTAAATGCTAAAGTAACTTACTTAAGTAGTATTTCATTTTTAAAAATAAATTGCTATAAAGTAAAAGAAAAAAAAAAGAAAAAAAAGGCTTCTATTTATTTGTCTCTTTTCGTGTGTACAGCCGTATGATTGGTTTAAATCAGTGTGCTTTTTATCATTGTTCTTGTGTAAGGTTCTTTTTTTTTCTTTGCAGCTGATTTTATGGCTTTTAGCTTGCTTATCTTGTTTGGCTTTTCTAAATCGGGCCGTACCCAAGGCTAATACTAAAAAAAAAGAAAAAGAAAAAAAATAAGGAGGCTAGGAAAAAGAGAGTTATTAGAAATGGCCAAGCAGCTTGAAACTGTTTTCCACAAGTAAATAAACGCGTATTGGCCCTGCTCACTAATTTTGAAAGACTGTATGTTTCTTTAAAAAAAATAAAGCGGCTTTGCTTACTTTTTTTCTTTTTTTTTCTCTCTCTGTCTTTAGCTATCAATCTATAGTCGGGATACACAAGCCGACATTGTGATAAATTTATGGTTTCACTTTATTGCAGCATAAAAAAAAAAAAAAAAAAGAAAGAGGTTAAGCATGTCAGTGCTATGTATATTTCAGGCATGCAAGAATAGAGCGCTACCGTAGCAACACTCTTCAAAGTTGTGTGGCAACTGTTTGAGTTTTCAGTCTTGAACGTAAATCTGCTTTTTTGTTTACCTATTTTTATCTTGTGAACTTACGTTACTATTTTTGTACAAGTTCAAAAAGCAAAACATGAAAAAAAGGGCCACCCTCCTTTGCGCCCTTTTTTTCCAAAAAAAGAAAAAAGCTGCTGGAAATAAGTCAGTAGATAAGCGGTCCTTGATAGTCTTTTGCATTGATCATAAAATAGCGACTCGTGTAACATGGAAACTAAAAGAGCAAAAAGAAGCGAATAAAAAATAGTAGAGAAGGTTTTTTTTTTGAGTAAAGGTCAGTAACACTAAAGACACAGCTTTACTGACCTCTGACCTATACTCATCATCCTATTTTAGTGGCCATTTGAAATTTTTGGCCTTGGTCGTATCGTGGTTTTGGCAACGGTTATGTTTTAGTATTGAGCGTAGCCATAGCGTGATTTTTTTTTTTAGTAAAAGCCATTTATTTATTGAGTTTTAAATGCATTAAGTAGGATCACACGTTATGATGAGGGGTTTGTCCTTATTATGGGCTGGATTGCTTGAAACAAGAAATGATGTTGAATGCTAGATAGTCAGAGCAACCGGCTTTCTTTCAAATATAAAAAGTCAACGTGCCCACCCTATGGCGCTTAAAGTGTAGGACGTTAGGGGTAACATATTTTTATGATTAACATATGAAAAATGTTATAGATAAAAGGTCAAGTCGGATACGTCTTCCGCACAGAATTTAAGGTGTGATGCGTACTAACCCAAGGAGTTGTGGACTCGTTGTTAGACTAGACTCATTGTTTAACTAGACTCGTTCTTTAACCGCACATTCGAAAAACAGGTGCGGTATATATTCCGAATTAGAACGACATGTAAAGCATTGATTCGTGATTGTAGTGTCGTATCAGATGACTCTGAGCCATCAGGCTTGGATTTGAGAGGCCAGTAGAAGGAACCAAAAAAAAGTGCCAGCGTTCTACGACCAGCGTAGCACACAGTACAGAGAGAAGCCTCGCTATTTTTTTCATCTTTGGATTCATAGGAGCAAAAGTAAGTCCATTATGGTACTTGATTAAGAATTAAGAAGTGTTTCAACCATTTCATTCAAAATGAGTCGACTATTTACACTTTGGAACTGCAAAGATCGGCTAATAAAAATGTATTCTATGATAGAGTAGATATTATTAGAGCGGCAAAAAGCGAGTAAATTGTGAAGTTCATGGGTCTTTTTCACTGCAGAAATCGTTTTCTAGAATACGAAACCCCAAACATACACGTCTGGGACTTTAGATGGGAACGAGCGTAAGAACAATTCAAAATCTCTTCAAAGAGTCTTCTGCGGAGAGATCCCAGATCCGAAGAAGCATATATATAGAACAAAGAAAGGCGGTTATAGACCATGAGGGTGCTGCACTTTCATTAAAAAAAAAAGCGCAATCGCTGTAAGGTACTAGAAATTAAGCTCTAAAATTCATTGGTTTCAACTTAGCTTCAATGATTTTCAACTTGTCGCTTCCAAAAGAAGCTTTTAAGTATTTGTTAAGTTAGTAACACCTTCCCTTTTTTCTTAAATCATATCTTGAAGGTGTCTATGATACACTAAAAACATCGCTTTCGCTCGATATAGCTTTCTAAAAGAGCTAATTACAAAAAAAAAAAAAAAAAACTACTCAAAGGGACGAAAAAAAAAGTTAAGAATCTTGAAACTATGGTGCTGAACTAAAGAGCTAATTTACATGTGGCTTTCCTTTTTAAAGTTTGATAACCAAAAATTTCTACAAAAACAAGTTTTTTTTCATCCTTTTAAATATCTGCAAAACTGCCTTAGTTTATAACATTACAGACAGCTACCGCTCTAACATTATTTCTTTCTATATACATCTATATACATATACATATTTTTTTTTTCGGTTTCTACTTAAAAAAAAAAACAGCAGTTTACATCTTGGAATGAATTTTACCACAAAGTAAAGCATTTAAAAGAAATAAGGGGCACATCTAACTACTGTTATTAAAAGATACAAATAACAAACAATCAACATGAGTGGAAGAAGAGGGGAATCCCTAAAAAAAAGAGATGATACATTTAATCGAAATGCAAACAGTTCAAGACAATTGTTCAATCCTAGTCAACACAATCCTGTGGCATTCAACAAGAAAACTACTGAGGCACCAAAGACTCTAGAAAATAAAGGTTCTTTTCAAAGAAAGATCACAATTGAAAAGCCCATCGAAAACAATGACAAGGAGGCAGAGAAAAAGACAGAGAGAAAAACACATGTTAATGCAGTACGTGATATTGAATTCAAGCTAGAACAGCTTACTCGGTCATCGCAGAAACTAGCTTGTTTCCGCGAAAAAACAGATATTGCATGCTCAAGAGACAATTTAGCCCAAGCTAATGAACACTTGACGGAGCAAGATGTGAAAAGCGCCGAAGGCATTTGGAGAAAAAAAATAGAGCTTCACATAGCTCTAGCTGAAGCTTACCTGAATATGTTCAAATTCGATTTGGAGTATGCCGAGAAAAAAGGATTGGAAAGCCTTTGCTGGAAAAGAGCGATATACAGCCTTGTCGATCAATTCAGAAAAGCTATCAAAAAGTACAGTGTACCTATAGAAAAGCCTGTTCAGAACGAACTTGAAGCCGAGCTTGAGTATGACAACGAGTTGACATCGCAAGTTCCTATAATGAATGACGACGGTACAATGATAATGCAAGCTGTGTCAATAAGCCCAAAGGAGGACCTTCGCAAAAGCTTTGAGAACGTCTATGCTTCCACTTTGCTACAACTGTTCATGAAATATCTTGACCTAGCCGATGACTTTTACCAAAAACTGACACAATTTTTTGAAACTACTGAAAGTGATAGAGACAATGTACAGTCTTATCTCTCACAATGGAAACGCACAAAAGCGTACAAATGGTACAGCTGCCTTCCACTTCGTGGGGACCTTGCTCGATATCGATGGTCCTACACACCTGAGAGCCAACTAGCCGAGCGAAAAAAAGAGTTTGAGGAGACATGGAAAAGATACTCTATTGGACTCTGGCTTATGCCCAGCAAAGGAAACTTGTATTTCAATTTGTCTTTGCTGTTGCAAACAAAAACAAACTCTGTTGGGCATAACTTTCATAAGCTTTATCTTAGTACACGTAGCTTGATGGTACGTCAAAATGCATTTATGAATGCCAGAGAAAACATATTAGTATTCGTCGAAGGAAATCGCCGATGGATCAACAGAACTTTAGAAAGCAAAAAAAAGCCCAAAAGTCAATCGAACCGAAACACTTTTGAAAGCCAAAATAGTCAGAATGTGCTTGTCATTGGATTGTTTATCAAACTTCATGGTATGCTCCTCACTAAAATTGGGCTGGATGAATTTGCAAAGACAAAGCGACTGTTCTTCGATGCACTATTTCCCAGGGAAGTATCTCGTTGTAAACCTATAGACAGAATTGAACGTAGTCAAGAGGTTGCACACCTTCTTTCGAAATCTGAGATATTTTGCTTTGAAACTGCTGTGCTATGTCTTTCTTCTCTTTATAGCTATAATTATGCCAACTCGAAACTGCGAAAGGCTGTGGATAGTCATATAAAAGAGCTGTTTAACAATGAAAGTGGGTCTGATAATATATCTGCTTTGGAGTTTGAAAACGACGTACTATTTACTTTTGGGATAGACCTAACATGTCAGTTAGCTGTAGAATCTTTTGAAAGATACCTTAATCCAGAGCTTCCTCATGCTGCAACCCCCGATTTGCCCAATTTACCTGAGGTATCATTTCGTTTTGAAGAAAACAAGAAGTTTTTGTTTGGTCAACAAAAAACAGCCTTCTTTCAGTACCAAAATCAATACACAAATAATGACGGTGGAAGCAGCCCCTGGCTTGTTTACGTTGAAATTTTGCTCCAATGGATGGTGCTAAACGGTTTATGCATACGCAACAAAAACTCAATTTCTTTTTGGGAGAGATTTATTAGTAATATTGAGTCAGATCTTGTCTCAAAAGAGCTCAATCACCGGCTTACTTATCACTCTTTAATTTCACCGACGTTCTGGCCTCTTTTGGTGCAATTTTTGAACCGTCTTCTTTCTGAACTCCCGGATAGGCAGCGTTATGAACTAACAGCCCTTTATCTTGTATCTAATACAAATGACGATTTAGGAGCTGAACAAAAGTTTTTTGAAAACATTTGTAAGTTAGGAAGCATGCCAGTTCTTCCAGAAGAGGAGCAGTTAAGAGGTCTTGGCTGGGTGGATGAGGCATACAGTCGTGTTTTAAAATCAGGGCAAAGCCTTGTAAAAGAGTTTGAATTTTCAACAACAAGGAAACTGCTCAGTACTGATTTACAAAGAAAAGCGAGAATTTTGGAATACGGCTTTACACTAATGAATGTAAGAAAAGACTGGTAACTGTAAAAAAATACTAATAGTTTTACTGTAGCAACTAAAAACAACTTTATGTTTCGATCCTGTTGATCAAATATTCTGCTTATCGCCTTCTGTCAAAGACCGTATCCTGGAACAAATAGAAAAAGAGACAGAAAAGGAGGTAGACAGTTACAAAGTAGATGATACAGGTGAGGACGAAGAGGAAGCTCAGGAGATACCCGCAATAATAGCTGAGATGGACGATGATGTGTTGCTATCTACTGAACGAGTAGACTTAAATGAGGAAGAGGACGATATAGTTGCTCAACTCAAGAAGCGAAAGGAGCAATTGCAGTCTATGGTTGCGATTGGGACACAAGAACTAAGTCAACGACGTCGTTTGCCTGTAAGAGTTAAAGAAAAAGAGGCGCGCTTGGACTATTTACGTGGATGTGTATTGCCGGACAAGACGGTGTTGGTACTTGATACAAATTGCTTTATTGGCCATCTTGATCGTGTCAAAAAGCTTATTAGCTCTGAAAAATGGACTATCATTGTTCCATTAGTTGTTGTTACTGAACTAGATGGATTGGCTACAAGCAAGCAAAAGCTAGGTTCTGTAGCTGAAAAGGCAATTGAACTTATTGAAACCAAGCTTACATCGAAAGCGAGGACAAGTAACTCTCTTCGTGTACAGACATCTCATAACAGCTTTCTTCATAATATTGCGATTCGCTCCGAACAGTTCACCTTTGGGGAAGCAGATAGAAATCTAGATGACTTGGTTCTCTCATGCTGCTTGTGGTGGATTTCCCAAAAAAAACAAGAGGGTGTCGTACCTGTTTGTTTAGTAACAGGGGATTTGAATTTAAGTGTCAAAGCGCGTGCAAGGGATGTTGAAGTAGTACCAGTATCTGCCATTATGAGCTTAACTCCCAAATAAAATAAAACACTTTATTATAGTTTTCATTTGATATACGCTTTATACTGGGGTAATCAGTATAATCTGACTCTGTGCTGACTTGAGATTCACACTGTATTTTTTCTTGAACAAACCAAGCTGTTTATCCTCCCAGACATCTTTGACATAAGCTTGGTCCAGACCGATATCCTTAAACTCAATTGCAACCTGATGGCTATACCCCAACATAAAAGGATATGTATGGGCATTAATCAAGCAAACATAGATACGACCATCTTTTAATTTTTTCCACCAGACTTGTTTTCTATTCCACCATACATGGCCCAAACCAATGGGTTTTGCCATTACACCGCTCTGGTGTATTTCTAGTATTTCTTTATGGTTGTACCATGCCAAATATTTATCGGGTATTGTTCTTGGGTCAGATCCTAGGCAAAAAACGGAGGAAACCATGGCCCAGAAGCCAATGCATGTCTGTCTTACATCGTCATTATCCAGACCGTCAATACACTTTCCATTGACAGTCATTCCCACTAGAACAACATCAAGATCAACATAAAATCCATGGTCGCTGCCAACTACATCTTCAGTTGACCACCGTTCGCACATAGTAATCCTTTGTATGATTCTATGCGAAGATGTCATTTGCTTTGTTGAGTATGATTCAATATCAACATAGATACGCGCTCCATTCGAAATTTGAGACCATTCTTTTGCGTAGCTAGAGTCTATGTACCATGAAACCTCTACCCATATGTTATATTTACGAAGAGCCTTGTAGATCATGGCTGTACAACTTCGATTGTCTGGAGACTGATTAGGAAAATACTCTGTACCGCCCCCTGGTCCAACAGCATCTAGTTTGACAAATGACACGCCATATTCATTTAACAGTTCAGCCACTGATTCATAATAGGCCTCTGTTCGTTCATCGTGGCTATCAGGCATATATGTGGTGCCTGCAAATCCACACCCTTCTTTTTTACTTTGAACAACATCGCTTAATAAACACTGTGTGCCTTTTATCCTGCATCCTTTTTCTATGGCGTCTTGCCGTACACCAGGGAGGATATAGACACCCAACTTGTGTCCATTTTTTTTCAAGTGATCGGACACTGCACGTAGACCGTTCGGAAATAAGTCTTTTCGTGCGATCCAACGACCATACTCATCGCATTCGCCGCACCTACGTCATAGTAACATATTAGTGCACTTTTGTTTTATTTTTTGTCTGTGTTCTTTATCAGCTATTACCACCCTGAATCTAGATTAATATACTCGTAACCAGGCAATCTCTTCTTCATGACATCCGAAACCTCCTTTATTTCCTTCTCATTGAACCTATACGGAAAGTGTAAGAGAGTCTGACAAAGCAAATCAAGCTGAACCAAGAGCCTGCTCGGTATATATACCATGGTTTGATATGCTTTCCACCGTAACCAGGTACATCGTCTAGTAGCTGAGAAGACCAAGTAGAGAAGCCAAGGAGAGGTTTTTGCGCATACTCTGGTACGCTATGTGGTACAAATGAATTTAGCCAGTTGTTAAATGCTATTGTCCAAATAACAACCTTTCTTCGATTTTCTGCATGTTTTAAAAGCAAAAGGAATATAAATGATGTCAACCAATGCTACCAACGACTCTTATAAGAAGTCGCTCCTTTAAAAAGTACTCAAATAAAACAGCGAAAGTGCTTTGACTTAAGAACAATGAAGACTGACAAAGCTACCATTGGCCAACACTTTCCTTTTTCTTTAAAAGCTATTTTAATAAAACAAAGAAACTAATAGAAGGTTGAGGGTCTCTTGGCAACGAAAAGAGAACGGTGCTTCTTGTCGGCCTTGACAATACGGTGAGGCAAGGGGAAAGTAAGCTTGGGGGTCAAGAGTTGCTTGATGTATTGGCGACGGACATCAGCGTTGGCAACTTCGGCGACACGAATGATTTGAACAGATCTGAAACGGGCACGGTGACGAGCAGCCATGTCTTGGTCTAAACACAACACATTCAGTTACACACTCTTTGCCAATATCTCTAAATCAACTTACAACAGGTCTCAACAGCTTCAACACGGGCCAAGGCACGGTATTCCTTATACATGTTGTGAGTGCCAGAGCGAGAGTCGTAACGGATCCAGATGCCAAAGTTCTTGATTTGTTCGGGGCGCTTTTCGTGAATCTGGGTTGTACATTAATATAAATCAAATTTGAAAACTCGTAGCAATCTTACTTCGTTGACGGAGATGATTTCACCAGCGGCCTTCTTGACCTTACGGAGCTTCTTCAAGAAGTACCAGAAACGAGACTTGGCAACAACAGTGTTGGGAGCAAAGATACGCATACGGAAAAGCTTAGGAGCGGCTTCTTGTTCGGAAGGGAGCTTACGACCAACAACCTATTTTATCATTCTTGGTTAGGCGATTTGGTTGATGCTATTACTGAAGATTATTTCTCGGCTGTACCTGATATTCGTGGAACTATTAAAAAGTGAAAAGAGAATGTTAAATTAAGTCGAAATGTGCA
The DNA here is from genome assembly GCA_025677835.1 of Sporodiniella umbellata. Classification (NCBI taxonomy): domain Eukaryota; kingdom Fungi; phylum Mucoromycota; class Mucoromycetes; order Mucorales; family Rhizopodaceae; genus Sporodiniella; species Sporodiniella umbellata. Next base: position 50,642 of record JAIXMR010000128.1, on the reverse strand, counting down.
TCCAGAGAGAGCTGTTTTTTTTTTGAGCCAGGTATATCTTTTGGATGCGTGAAATTCATCAATCCATTAAACAACCGAGTCCGTCCACTCTCCCTTTTTGTTGATTACTTACTCTAGCCATCGTTTATGCCTGTGATGAGAAAAAGAGGGAGATTTCGAATGCCTTTGTTTAGGCACTTGTTCCACTCACAAGCTTAACGCTATATTTGGAAAATCATTTGTTAACAAATCCGGACCGAAATTCGGTCGGAATCTGCAACCATTCTTTAATCTTTGTTTACGAAGCAATACTGTAGCCTACACATACTTTGTTGCTCTCTGCTCTTAGCAGCGCCTGTTTTAGTGTTGGTTTGTTTCATTAATTGAAATAGAATTATTTAGCTTGAGTGCAACCAACTGGCCGTTTCAGCAATACCTTGCTTTTTGCGCCTATTAAAAGTAATCTTCATTTTAAAAACAAAAGAAAGTCGGAGTAGCAGCACATACTTTCAACTCAAGATGAAGAACATCTAGCTTAGATACAGTTTATACGTAAGCTTATTGAGCGTTGTAAACTTTCTGTTGACTACAGGGGCAACTTCAAAGCTCCAATCTAAGTTCTGGCTTAGATACATGATTTGTCTCGTTTTTATGAAAACACTTTTTTTTTTTTTTTTTTTTTTTTTTTGAAAAAAGACAAGTGAATAAAAGCCTTTAGCCAGGCAGCGCTCGGTACGACTCATACACATACGAATCCAGCTTTTAAATGTTCATACACGTGGTTCGCAACAATAGACAAATTTCGACCATTACTGTAATAAAGCACCGGACTTTTATCTGGTACGCGTTCTCGCGTAGCTCTGCGCGTCATATCTTTTTTTTTTCTTTTTTTTTTTTTCCATAATAATGGGGAAACTTGTTCGTATTGAAGTCAAAAACTTCAAATCTTATAAAGGCACTCAGACTATCGGCCCCTTCAATAGCTTCACTAGTGTTATTGGACCTAATGGTTCCGGTAACTAATTATCTCTTGTGCCTTGTTTGATAAAAAGTCTCATGTTTTCCAACGATTATTCTAGGCAAGTCAAATTTGATGGATGCTATATCTTTTGTTCTTGGTGTGAATTCTAGTCACTTGCGATCTCAGAACCTAAAAGACATGATATATCGGTCTGAAGCCCTGAGTAATGATGAGATTTCTAGAAGCAGTCGTGCACCTCGGCAAGCGGCAGTTACTGCTGTGTACCAAGACAATAAAGGACAGGAAATTAGATTCAAACGTACTATTGACGATAGCGGAAAATCAGATTACAGCATTAACGATAGAATTGTTCAATATTCTCGGTACAACTCTTCTCTCGAGAAAGAAAACATCTTGGTGAAAGCAAAAAATTTCTTGGTGTTCCAAGGAGACGTTGAATCTGTAGCAAGTCAAAGCCCTAAAGATTTGACACGTCTTATTGAACAGATTAGCGGGTAAAGATTCGAATGTGAATGAATTAAGCAAAGTGTATTGAATTTAAATAGCTCCTGGGACTATAAAGATGCATACGAGAAAGCGAAGACAGAAATGGAACACGCTGCTGAAAATAGTGCACACACTTTTGTTAAGAAGCGTGGCCTCATTGGAGAAATCAAACAGTATGAGGCTCAAAAAAAAGAAGCAGAGAAGTTCGAAGAGAAAGTCAAAGACCGAAGAGAATGTATTTTACAATATCTTCTCTGGAAGCTTTATCATTTAGAATTAAAATCCAACAATATGACTGCAGAAAAAGACCAAAAATACTTTGCAAGCACAGAAGCTAAGAATCAACAGGTAACTACATATATGCAATAATGAGGTTACAAACCAGTATTGCATTTAGGATTCTCTAGAGTATCAGTTCAAGACTGCCCGAGAAAACAAAGCTCTTCTTCACCGAGAAAAAACAAGACTTGAAGTTCAAATCCGTAGAGTTCAAAAGGAGTTAGAGGATCAGCTGCCAAACTCTATTAAGTCCAAAGAGAAGCTCATCAGTTTTGAGAAGAAGATAAAACAAACACAATTCAACATCGAGCGTATAAAAGGAGACGGTCAACAGCAAGAATCTTTAGTACATTCTCTTGAAAGAGATATACAACTGCTATCAGCTTCTGAAAGTCAGCTTAAAGGTAGGAAACAAAATTCAGTTTGTGTATTAACCTTTCATTGTATTAAAAACAGACTCAGAGCTGGCTGCCTCTTCTCAGGAAGTTCCTCAGTTAACTCTTTCTCAAGCCAAAGACTATGAAAGGAGAAAAGAGGATGTAAACAATAAAGCAGCTGAAGATCAACAGCAGCTCTATCAGCTTCAGCGCCAGCACAAAACGCAAAAGCAGCGTACTAATGAACAACAAGCAAAGGTTGAGAGCCTAGAAGAATCGGAGGCAGAGACAATACAAAAAATCAAAGATACTGAAGCAGAGATTGCTATAATTACAACAGAAGGCGAAAAAGCAACCGAAAAGTTACAATCCCGTCAAACTGAATTATCAAACTTAGTTGAAGAGCGTGAATCAGTTCACCGTCACGAAGTTGCATTGAATGAAAAGCTTCAAAAAGTTCTCAGTCAGCTTCTTGATGCCAACCTAACTTTGCAGGACAATGAGAACGACTCGAAGTTTAACGACAGTCTCGCTACTATGAAACAGATTTACCCTAGTAAGAAAACAACATAGATTGCTAATTTTATGGGTACTTATTCCTGTAAAGATGTTTATGGAAAGCTTTCTGACTTATGTCGACCTTCTCAGCGTAAATATGACAATGCTATTGCCACTGTGTTTGGAAAAAATATGGAAGCAATTGTTGTTGAAGACGAAACTACTGCTATTGAATGCATTCGTCACATGAAAGAACAGCGTATTCCGTCTGCCACATTCTTGCCTCTTCATTCGCTTTCAGTACCATCAAACAACCAGTTCAACAACCTTATCAAAGGGGCTAGACATGCCTTCGATCTCGTAAAGTTCGATCCCCAATATGATCAGGTTATTCGATATGTATGCGGTAACACTGTAGTTTGCGATAACATTAATATAGCCAGAACTATCTGCTTTGACATGAACCAATCCGTAAGAGGTAATGCCACTTAAACCTGAAATTAAAAGCAATCGGAATAACATATCTGATTTGATGATTTTTATTTAAAAAAAGCTGTTACTCTTGATGGAACTGTTATTCATCCAAATGGCTTAATGACAGGTGGCTCGGCTCCTACTCAGCCGGTAACAAGATGGCACGAGAGTGAAGTTGAAGGTAAGTAGTGCAAAAGCGCAGACTGTACCAAGTCGAAGATAAAAAATAATGTATTCACTTTAAATAGAACTTATGCAAAAACGAGATGCTTATCTTGCGGAGCTAAATGAAGTGAGCCTAAATAAGCGTATGGGTAGCTTAGAAGATTCTGTAAGAAACGACCATGCAAGACTCCAAGCACTAGTCGACTCATTGAACGATGATTTGGTATGCTGAAAAATTGACATACTTGCTTTTTCATTGAGTATTCTTTTGTCTTTAGACAGCAGCAAGACGAAAAATTGAGGGTTTAAATGGAACATTGGAAGATATCCGTAGCAAAATAAGTTTAGCCAAACTGCCTCTTACAGACGGTACACTACAAACCCAACAGTTGGATCAAAAGATTGCGGAAGTTCGTGCCCGCATTGCAGATGTTGAAGATCAAGTATTTGAAGACTTTTGTGCGCATATAAATGTTGCCAACATACGTGAATATGAAGCCAAGGTTCAAAATGGCTCTGATGAAGTTTCCGAACGGCGTGCACAATTTTTGTCACAAAAGAAACGACTTGATACTCAACTTGAGTTTGAAAAAGAGCAACTGAATGAACTTGTCAGTCGTCTTCAAAGCTTAGAGAATAGTCTTGCTGCTGACACCTCTTCAAAAAGCCAAATAGAGAAAGAGCTGAATGGTATGGGAGGAAGAAAAGAGCAACTTATAGTAAAACTAGAAAAGTGCAAGCAAGAATCAGCAGCCAAGGGAAAAGAAGAAGAAGAAAAACAAAAAGAAATAACCGAGCTTATCAGCATCCTAGAAGCCCAAGGAAGAAATGTCAAGCAAATTGTGAAAGAAGTGGGAGCCATTGAAACAGATATATCCAAATGCCATGCTGAGCGTGTAGCTATTTTTAGAAAGTGTAAACTGGAAGGAATCAACCTGCCAATGAACCAAGGATCTATGGATGATGTAGTTGTTGAAGGCGAAGATATTACACAAAGTGAAGGAATGATGACAGATGATAGTAGTATTTCGTCTTCAATGGATGTTGATGAGCCGCCTTCACAAGTATCCATTTTGACTTCAGATTGGACCATTGAAATCAATTATGCTCAAGTTAGCGAAAAGCAACGAAAGGACAATAGCCAAGCTACTGACAAGAAATTTCAAGACGAAATTAAAAGATTAGCTGACGAAATTGACCAAATGGCACCGAATTTGAAGGCAGTAGACAGATTAGAAAGCGTCGAGGAAAGCTTGAAGACCGCTGATGACGAATTTAATGCAGCTCGAAGTGCAGCCAAAACCACAAAAGAAAAATTTGCTACCATCAAGCAGAAGAGGTAATCATCTAGCATAAAAGACTTATTGATGCTCACCTCAATGTTCTTTTTGTCTTAGACACTCTTTGTTTTTCAATGCTTTTAGCCACATATCGGAGCATATTGATAGAGTTTATAAAGATCTCACGAAAAGCGACACTTTTCCTTTGGGTGGGACTGCTTATCTGAGTTTAGAAGACTCTGATGAGCCTTACTCGGAAGGAATCAAATATCATGCTATGCCTCCTATGAAACGATTTAGGGATATGGAACAGCTTTCTGGTGGAGAAAAGAGTGTTGCTGCATTAGCACTATTATTTGCGATCCATAGGTAACGAGTTTAAGCCCTCTCTAGTAAAAATTTACCATATTGATTGTCTCCTTTAGTTATAAGCCCTCGCCCTTCTTTGTATTGGACGAAGTAGATGCTGCTCTTGACAACCTAAATGTTTCTACCGTCGCGTCGTACATTCGTCAGCACGCTACAGATCAGTTTCAATTTATTGTTATATCTCTTAAACAATTGTTATACGAAAAAGCGCAAAGCTTAGTGGGAATTTACAGAGATCAAGAGCACAACACCAGTAAAACAATGACACTGATGGTAATAACAAAATGTAAAACAAGAATATTGCTTATTACTAACTCTGTTCGTACTTAGTTGGATCAATATCAAGAATAAATAAGAGGGGAAAAAAAGCAAAAACAAAATAAACAAATACAGTTGTTATATATTATACTACACTATCTTATATTTGGCATTTTTATTTTTGCTCCTCAGCTGGCTTACGAAACCCTTTACTAACTGTTTATGCAATCCATATGTTGACTCATTACTATTTTAAAAAATAAACAGCAACCCGAATGTTACAGAAGTAAAAACTAAAGGTCAAAAACAAATCATTACTAGCTACTAGGCGTCGGCTAATTATATTGGTTAAACCCCCAGCCTTCATAGTTTACGAAGGTAGTGTTGGTCATATCTAGCCATATAGCTATATTTGTATATAGTGTATGCTATATACTTTATATTGAGCGTTTACAAACCCAATGAGTTTGCGGAAAGTTCTATAATAACTTGAAGCGCTCAAACTTTTAAATGAGTTCGAGTACTATTCAACTATGGCGCTTTGCTAGACTGTCCTTGATTACTCCTACTGCTCCAGAAATCCAGTCGCTGTCCAAGTTTTTGAAATCGGGGTGTTTAGTGTACAAAAACAAGTGGTAAAGTTAAGCGTTTATTGTTATTGTGCATTGCTTTCAAATGACAAAAAAATTAGTTGTTTTGAGGAACAATGAATTTCTGAAAAAGAAAAAGAATTGGTTAAACAAACTGCCAGACCTAGGTTTATTCTATTAGAGTACCTGTTCCTTTGCAACACCGTTTTCCCACTTTTGGAACTTGAGACCATTCTTGTCGCGACGAAGGGCAGCAGCGCGAACATCGTCCTTCAAAGAATTACGAACAGCGCGAGCACAAATATTGGCATATTGAAGGTAACTATATAGATTGTAGTTTAATGGCTGACGATTCTTTTTTGTTGCCCTGGATTCAATACATACGTGATACCGGCAGCTTTCCAAGCAGACATTTTATTTAGACAAACAAAAATATGAGAAAAGATTTTTTACTGGGTTGCCACCCATAGAGCACAAGCGGGAGCCAAATTTCTGTAAGAAATTGATGACGTTTCGAAAACGGCTGAGATTGAATAAATCAAACAAAAGCAAAACAGTTAAACCCTATGCATTTTGGCAAATTAAAAGCAATTTTATTTAGTTCAGTAATATTCTGCTATTAAGCACATGGAAGAAAAAAACCAGCTTAGTTTTCGGCATAGCAATCGCGGGCCTAAAATAAAGTTAGTTATACTAAATCCGTTAAATTGAAAGCAACTTACAATGTGTCCGGATTGTTGGCACTTGTAACAAGTCTTGGCTTGAGCAGGTTGGTCACAGTCTCTAGACATATGGCCAGAGTTTCCACAGTTGTAGCACTTGGGGCCAGCGCCACCAGAAGAGCACCTATTAAGAGTTTGTTAGCACTCATGCCCTCTAAAACTATCCTTTAAACTTACTCGCGGCTGATGTGGCCAGATTGACCACAGTTGTAGCAAGACTTACCACCGAAGCTGCGGCTGTTTCCATTTGATTCAGGACAGTCGCGAGACATATGGCCAGCTTGGTTACAGTTGTAACAGGTGGGTCCATCGTTGTAGGATGAGTTTTGAGAACAGTCGCGAGACTATATATTGCTTATGTTAAGATAAAGATCTGTATATAAACGCAATTTATATTTTACCAAATGACCAGCTTGGTTGCACTTATAGCAAAGCTTTTCAGCGCGAGGCTCAACACTGTTAAGACAGAAAGTCAATATTTTTTTGCTTAATCAAATTTGGATTACGTACCAGTCCTTGGACATGTGACCTTCTTGTTGACAGTTGTAGCTATATATATATGTGTGTGTGTGAGCTTTCACTTTTGAAAGTAAAAGATGACTATTTACCAGACAGATTCAGTCTTGTGACAGTCTCTGGCCTGGTGACCGGCTATAAAAAAAAAAGAGTATAAGCGTAAGCGTATAAGAACAATAAGAGGATTCCTTTCTCTACGCTTTAATACAATTCCCACTCCTTTCGTCTTTATTATATCATTGTTCAATAAAAAACACAGGAGCGGAATGTAGAGTTCGTGTTCTTAGACAATGCATATGAGCTAATGATCGCGTAAGCCGAGATCACAAGCTCTTGATTAAACGTAGAACAATCAAGAACTTATGTATCAAAAATGAGCAAGAGAAATGTGGATGCTACAGATTGTGAGATTGTCGTTTGACCACAAATACTACACAACAATAGCAGCCACTGGTAGGAAGTCCAAAATAAATAATAAAAGCTGTTTTGGTTTAAAGTTGATAAAAGGATACTTGCGTTCACCACACTTGTAACAGTTACGTCCACCGAAAGACATTTTTAAATAATTTTAAGGAAAGAGCAAAGGGGAGCACTATAGTTTTTTTTTCTTTTATTTTTCGAATAACATTTCGGAAGATAAATCTAATAGTAAAAGTAAATAAAAAATTTTCCACAGCCTGTCCAATCAGCAAAGAAGCGCCAGCCTCATTTTTAATGTTTTCCACTGACATACTGGAGCGCATAAGACTATACTTCTCTTTTAAGGAGACTCAAAATGGACATCACTGCAATTTTTGAAGATACAGAGATTCTCGCGTAAGAAAGAAATCTTCTAGAGCAATTATAATCAAATACAGTCAAAGACACTTCCGTGAGAATACCTGGTCGCAAAAGCGCATAAACATACGATATATAGCTCAAATCGTATATCATATATATAGTACAGCCCAATGCTAGTTTTAGATCCGAAAAAGTTGCATAACGTATTTCTTATGAGAGGATACACGATATCTTTGTTCAGCCCTAAGGAAACCATCACTTGGTACTAGCGAGTCTTTTTTTTTATGGTAAAACTATATTCTCAAAATAGTCTCTATAATTTGTCCAAACTGTTCATGGGTGTACTTTTTTTTAATCCGAAAACCAACTTTTTCAAAGGAAAAAAAAAAATAGTATTTAAGCATTTAAGCTTTATTTATACAAAAGGTGAGATTAAAATTGTGTTTTCAGAGTTACATAGTAAGTTCCATGATGGCGTTGACAACATCGTTGTTGTTGTTCTTAAGAGCCTTGATGGCCTTGGGGCGAGTAGTGTTGGCTTGCTTAACAACCAATTCGATATCCTTTTCTTCAACACCTTCAGCATCGACTTCTTCATCATCGTCTTCAGCTTGAGCTTCTTCGGTAGGCTTTTCTTCAGACTTTTCGGCATCGGTAGCGAGTTGTTGTTCCAAAGCAGCTTGTTGAGCACGAGCGGCAAGGTCTTCAACGGCCATTTCACCAAAAACAATGTGAGTATCAGAGTTGTTACTCTTGAAAACTTCAGGGTTGTTGATGACAAAAACCATATCTCTACCGCGAGTGAAAGTGACACGGTTGATATCGCTAACAGGCTTTAAACCGAGGGATGAAAGGGATTTGCGAGCCTTTTGCTCAGCACGAGATTGAGGGGAAACTTGAGCGTTCTCTGAAGACATCTATGTACAAATGCATAAAAAGGTCAGCATCAGGGCTTAACAGTGCTGTTTTTGTCTCATAAATGCAGAATGTAAAGGAAATGAAAAGAATGATTGTGATGTGTTGAATGCGTACTTGAATGTACAAGCGTGATGTCAAAAATGTAGACATGTTGACGCGTCCGGAGCTGAGTCAGGAGAAATTATCCAGTCCTTTGTTTCCATCCATCCATCCGTTCATTTAAGCGAGCTCATCCGTATTCTTTTCATATATCTACTTGCTTCCATTCTCATCCTGCATCAATGGGCTACTTACTTTAGATTTTTGGGGAAAGAGCGGATAGGGCAATTCAAGTTTGCCTTGTTGTGCCTGACTTTGAACATTCGATCGAAGCAGCTTGTCGGTTTTTCAATTGTAACGCTTCTTGGCCAGCTCCCTCATGAATTCCTGAGCTTAAAGTTACGCACAATGAAAAAGACAAGCTTAAAAAAGAAGGTTTTGGAAGAATCAATAGAAAGAAATTGAATCAATAAATGGAAAAAAAGTAGCAAATATCTCAAGATGTTCAACATAATTCTATTACTATTTTCTGCAACAGGTAAAAAGTCAGTTTGTTAGTTTCCTATAACTCTAAAACAATAGAATCAAGTGTAAGGCTATAAAACAGGACTAAACAAAAAAAATGTACAAGTAAATATCTTTTGTTCAAAATAAAAATAAAAACTCATTATGAAGGAAATAAATTGGTCTTTTGATTTTTTGAGTTGAGTACTTGAAAACTATCATGCATTTTCGAATGGGAGTCATTACGTTGTTAGTATCTCTACAATAGGCTCAAGCTTTGATATGTAGTATAAAAAGAAAGCAAGCTATAGACATACACACAAAAAAAAAGAGATGACGAACACATACGAGCTTCAGAGCCCAAAATACTAGATACTTGCAGTTGTTATACATCATTGCTCTTCAAAAAAAAAAAAAAAAAAAAAATACACATACATAACTTTAGCACATGCTGACTAACGTAGTACACAGAAGCAGATCCAGACCATTTGATGGTATTCATTAGTTAGCCGGGACATATTTAAATTTATTTGGATTAATTACAAGGAGAGAAGAGAACATATAAGAGGCATAGGATACATAAAAATCAAAAATAAAAGAAAGGACGCTTTGGATTACAGAGTGTTGGTTACAATACACCTACTCGAGATCTTTTACCAGCCATCAGGTTTTTAAAGCTATTCCACAGTTTTCCAACTTTAGAACCTTCTTGTTTTGGGGTTTTACTTTGGTCATCTGTGCTGCCTTCATTATTTTTAGCTTTTGACGGCGGCGTTAGGTTGCTACTTTTTGATGGGCGTATGGAAGACACCACACGAGTTGATAGCCTTTTTGCTTCTGATATTAAAGTTTTTTTAGGTTGCTCAGGGAACACAGTTTCCACAATAGGTTTTTTGGGTAATGGCTTTATAGCAGGAGAAATATGGGTAGTTTTGATATCTGCTTTACTGCATATGATAGACTGCTGCTCAGTGTTGATTGGTATAGGCTTTTTTCGAAACGCCCGTTTGGCCATTTCTTTAGCTCGCGATGATAGTGACTTCTTAGTGGCTGCGCTGTTTGATACATGTGTACAACTTGAGTCTTTTGTACTGTTTGTGATAGGTGCTTTTGGTTGGCTCGCTTGAGATTGGCTAGCCTGCCCTTGGTTAGCACACAAGGGTGGTACAGACTTCAGTGCCGCCTGTTGCTGATGCCCCATGAATAGTGCCTTGAGAGACTGGACCGTGCCCTTTTTTATTTCAAGTCTTTCAAGAGGTGGCTGGCGTGTACTATAGGAGCCAGATGCACTTTTTGTACTTTGACTAATAGCATTTAAAGAGCTGGGTATTTGAAAGACAGATCTTATTGAACGCACGGTGCCTTTTTGTATAGAGCTGAGGATAGATGACTGTCGACTAAAAGAAGACCCCGAATCATATTGAGTACTGGCTTTTGATTGAATAGAATGTGACCTATTAATTGATGAAGGCGTTACCCTGGCAATATCGCGAGGATCGGCTTCCGCAACTGGCAAAAAGTGGTCGTCATTGTGAAACGGAAAGGCCAAAGGTCTTGGGCAAGAATATACCAGATCAGGTTGTCGAGGAGTTAGGGAATACTTTTTCTTATTTACGGCCAGCGGTTTTTTATCCTCTTCATGGCATGTTACTGGCAAGATGTCTCTCGGCGAAGAGGCAACAGAACATGCTGGTGTTGAGGATGTTGAATTGTATCCACTGTCTCCCTCAAACGATACTTTGGATTCAAATGAAAAACTAGTTTTGTTTAGTCTGTGCCTATGGTTTGTTGGTGGACGACACAAGTATTGCTCCCTTCTACTAGAGGATGACTGAAACATATATTGCTAATTTTATACTATGTCTGTTATAAGCGTATTATTCTCTTTGATTAGCAGGAAGCAGTAGTAATAGAAAGAAAAATAAAAACGAAAAAAGGGAGAAATAAAAATATGACGCTTTAAACCTTTTTTTTGTGAAACAGTAAGAATCGCCACTTTTCAAGATAGAAACAGATGGTGGATTAGATTTTTTTAACTAAAATAACAACAAAAAATCAAAGTCAAATCACTGTTAAATATAACATTCTTGGGGTCAGCTTTGTACCTTGACCTGTATTTATGAAGTAGGTATGAAATATATTTATATAAGGCTAGACCCGTTTAGAAGCTTTAGGGAAATTTGAAAAGACACCCTATTCTCAAAGTCAATGTTTACTATTTCACAAAAAAAAATCCTCCTAGCAAAACAGCTGCATTACTTGTGTATACTGATTGTTATCCATGTATTTGTTAGTTTAAATTTTGTATTTAAAAAACAGGTCTCTGATGACTCTACAAACACAACTGTCATCGGTCAAAAGTAATGGACACAAATGCATAATAAATGTGATATCACATCTTTCATTTAATGATACTATTGTCACATTATAGTACAATTTAAACGTACCCATAGAAAATAAATATGTATAAGTTTGATCAACAACGCTCACTCTGAGACAATAAATCTGTGTTTTAATTGTAATGAGACAACACTCGAACTTTTTTTAAAAAAAAAAATGCCAAAAGAGGCAGTTTCTGAATTTGTTAATATAAATTACCAAAACTAGTGTACCTCAGTGGATTTGTAATGCTTACCAAACATTAACCTAAATTTAAACAGAGCGGTATTTTTTTTTGGACAAATCGAAGTCAATATTCAGATAACCTACAATTTTTTTAAACAAAACAAATGGGAAAAAGAAAACTGTTCAACCTCAGGAATTTTACATGAACACTTCAATTGAAAAAAACCTTAAAATTTCGGTTTTTGATAATACTCTAAAAACCAAAGATAAAAACTTAAGCAGATCAATTGAAAGTCTATGGTCTTATGTGTAGCTTTTTTTTTTTTTTTTTTTTTTTTTAGGAACGCTGTACTTCTCAACTTAGTAATGCTTATAAATAGTTATTTCCTATCTTCATCTGTCTTACAAACATTTATAAAAGGCATTTTGAGTTTTTATTTTCTATTTTTTTGTTATTATTATTCTTCAAAATGCCTGTTGTTTATATTATAATTTACTCTCTGTACAGTCATATTTATACTCTTGCCAAAAATATTAAGAAAGGGTTAGAATCTGAAGGTGTGAGCGTCAAGATATTCCAGGTAAAAGGAAAGGAGGAGGGCGTTCTGAATAACAAGTACATTTTAATTGACTATAAAATAAAACAAGGTTCCTGAAACACTTTCAAATGAAGTATTAGAAAAAATGGGGGCTGCCAAGAGACTAGAAATTCCAACAATTACTATTGACGAGCTTGAAAAGGCTGATGGTTTATTGTTTGGTAAATAGACATGTACATAGGCGTATATATATACACTGATCTGCTAAAACGTTTCCAATAGGTATACCAACACGTTTTGGAACCTTACCTTCCCAGATGAAAGCATTTTTGGATGCCACCGGCTCTCTATGGTCAAAGGGTGGTCTTTCAGGAAAGTTTGCAGGCACCTTTTTTTCATCAAGCTCACAGCACGGCGGTCAAGAAACAACAGCTTACACCTTACTGACTTATTTTGCTCACCATGGTCTTAACTATGTGCCTCTAGGATTTGCCAATGCTCACTTAGCCGATAACAATGAAGTCATAGGGGGATCACCTTACGGCGCCGGCACTATTGGTAAAGTTAAAAGCTATATAATAAAATTTGGGCCTATAGTCTTAAAAACGCATTTTAAAAATAGTGGGCGGGGATGGTTCTCGGCTGGTTAGCAAAAAAGAGTCAGAAATTGCCAACACCCAAGGTAGTAACTTTGCCAAGGTCCTAAATACTTATCACGCCGGCTTGACTCCTTCTGGAAACAATGTGAGTAGAAATGGTGGTTTAGCCACTCAAGAAAATATTGAAGTCGATCGAAACATTTCTCAAAAAGAAAGCCCTATAATACATGTTAAAGAGAAGAGAGAATCTAAGTGCTTTTGCATGTAAAACGGCTTTGCACATCAACTTTAAAGACAGCCTATAGCCAAGCCATTGAAAAACAAAAAGCCAACACACCGGAGCCTGTTGTCTCGAACATACTATACAATAATATCAACAACTAATAAACATCATAAATAATCTCTGCTCGTATATTTGAACACTATTAGCAAGTACTAAAAGAAAAGTGGCCATATCAAAGCTGACATTTTTTTGTTCCCAAACTTTTACTTCTTTTTGTTTTTAGCAAAGTACTTTTGTGAACTTATCAACATGTTTTCGCAAGACTTGGTTCATACTACAGTTATATGTGACTTCAATTCTTAAACAACGATCAGACTAAACAGAATAGCTTTCGTAGCACTTTTTTTTGTTGTCCAAAAATGCTTCCAAAATCTAAATCCGAACCTTGTAAACAGGAAATTTTTGTTACAAGTTGGCATCCAAGAAGCGTGTTAAGGGTCTTGAACTCGTTTCCTTTAAAAAACCATTGAAAATCAGATATATGAGGTTGACTTGGTGCACCTCACTCTATCAGTAACAAGCCAAGTCGCAAATGCCTTCAAATTTGCTTGGAAGAGAGATATGCTGCGGTGAACCTGAAGAACACTTCAAATCAGAAGCAGAGAGCGGTGATTTAGAAGAAATGATGGCAGGCTCAGCTTCTACTTGAAAGTTTTTAGTCGTATTCATTATAAAAAAAATACGAATAAAATGAAATGGATTGTACAGCCATTTTATTGATACGCTCAATTTATAAATGTATAGTTATTTTAGCTTTAAATTGCTTTTTTTTTTTTTTGAACGACCTTTGCGATTGGCATTCAAAGTAACTGTACAAAAGTTGCAGCCTGTGCTAATTATAAGCCCACAAATCTGAGTTTAAATTCAGGATAGGAAATGAGGCAGAGAGAAAAGACAAGCAAAATAGGGTGGCAAGGGGAATCAAATGGGAACTCAGGACATGCATCCATCATGAATCCTCCTCTTTTCCGTCGTCAACCAGACTCAATACACACACACGATGGTAAAAAAAAAATCCATAACTTAATAAAAGATATAAAAAGAGAAAAGGGATGGATGGATAAGATAGAAAAGAGTGAAAAGAGAAAAAAATAAATATCAATTTTTTTCGACATTCGATAATTCCATTCGCCATTATCTTGCAAGAAAACAATAACAAACAAGCTCACCTTCTTACGAACATAGAGTGCTGAACAAAAGACTACCGTCAACCCCATGCGTAACCTCCGCATTGAAAAGCTGGTTCTCAACATTTGTGTTGGTGAATCTGGCGATCGATTGACCCGTGCTGCCAAGGTTTTGGAACAATTGACTGGTCAAACTCCTGTCTACTCCAAGGCTCGTTACACTGTCCGTACTTTCTCTATTCGTCGTAACGAAAAGATTGCCGTACACGTCACTGTCCGTGGTCCCAAGGCTGAAGAAATCCTCGAACGTGGTTTGAAGGTCAAGGAATACGAACTCAAGGCTCGCAACTTCTCTGAAACTGGTAACTTTGGTTTCGGTATTGACGAACACATTGATTTGGGTATCAAGTACGATCCCTCCATCGGTATTTACGGTATGGATTACTTTGTCGTTATGGGTCGTCCTGGTTACCGTGTCTCTCGCCGTAAGCACTGCAAGAACACTGTTGGTACCACCCACCGCATCAAGAAGGAAGAATCCATTGAATGGTTCAAGAACCGTTTCGATGGCATTGTTTCCAACAAGGCTTAAATAAAATCGCAAATTTAGCAAAAATGCCACCCGTTCAGCAGTTAACAAAAACACAATCGCTTTTTCTTTTTTTCGTTGCACTTTTATTGAATTATTTTATTGGTTACATTGGAGGGCGGAATCCAGGAGGTGGAGGGCCGGGAGGAGCGCCAGGAGGAGGGGGGCGGAAGCCCATTTGTGGAGGTCCACCAGGCATAGGTGGTCTAAATCCAGGAGGGGGAGGACGGAATCCGGGAGGTGGAGGGGGCTAGAATACATAAAGATGAATAAAGCGGTTGCCAACATAAGAAAAAAAGTAAAGATAACTTACCATGCCTTGGCCAGGAGGACGTGCATAAGGCATTGGCGACGCTTGGTAGCCAGGTCTAGGTTGCATCATCTATGGTTTAAAGAAAAAGGGGCGTGAGCAATTATTTTCATATTTCTTGAAATTTCACTTACTCCAGGAGCAGGACCGCCTACACCACGTACAGGGCCAGCAAGTCCAACCATGGGCCCACCCATAGGAGGAGGAGCAGCAGGCATACCACGACCCATAGGCTATATAAAACTCACGGTCAGTCTCTTTTTCCCGTCTTTTTTTCTTAATGCTTGGTTTGACGCCATGTACTTACTCGTCCGATACCCGTTCCAGCTAACAAACTAGCACCACGCGCTCTAGAATCAGAGGATGGAGGTGGAGGGCCGTCAATGCTGATGCTGATGATGGTTTCACCTCTCAAGATGATTAGACCTAGTGTTCTCTTCATCTCTTGCTCTGTACTGCTTTTAGATTTTATTCTTCTGAATTCCTCACAATCGGCTAAAACAAGATTCATATGTTTGTCAAAGGCGAGCATTTGTCCTGTCAATAGACGTGAATCAGACAAGGTTACTCGAAGTCGATAATTGACCAAGTTGGCCATTTTGCTGGTACTTGACTTGGTCTATTGAAGATTAACAACCTATACTACAGTAACATTTGTATTTCTCAAACACACTTACCATGATTTAAAAGAATTTTGTTTTATGCGACCAAAAAAAAAACTCTTAATCAAGCTAAAATGAACAAAAAGCACCATCGTAAGCTTTTACTATCTGTCTGCCTCTTTCGCTCTTGCTCTCCCCGCTTGTGGCTTACGAGTCGCCACCAAAAAAAAGACATTTTCTTAGTATCGAATAGAGTGACGTAACCCGTTTTGTATCGAGAGGTGTTTGAAATTCTTTCAACTTAATGAGTGCTGGTAAATCGCGTGAGTGTAGCTTGTACAAAACACACTCCAAAGGAGATTGACTCGCTTCTGTTTTGTTCAAACCAACGGTTAGAATCCAAAACTTTTACATATGGAGGAAAACAGCGTAAGGAACTCAAATAATATAAGCTAGACTAATCTTAAATACTCCTCAAGTAGTGAAAGCAAATACAGTCTGGTTTTGGCTTTAACAAAAAGATGCTGTATTTTTTTTACTGTGATCTACACGGATCTTTCAAAGGCCTTCACAAAAAAAAACCAACAGGTCCAATATAAAAAAACAGCTATTTGACTCCATATCTAGACTAAATGGTAGAACACAAAGTATTTGCTCATATATGCAAATAACTAAGCTACCATCTATTGATAGTGGGTTGTTTAGTTCTATTACAGAGACGGCCATTTCCTAAAAAAAAAAACAAAATGAATTTAAGTCAAAGAAAAAAAGAAGTTGAAAGCAAAACCAAGTCACATAAGCTTTCAATAAAAAAAAAGGGCCTGTTATACAGTGTATTGATATTTTACACCAAAAATTACAAGGTTAGAGCAAAGCCGCTTTGCTCTCTAGTCTTTTAGTTGCTGTAGAGATTTTTCTTTCAGATCAAATCAACAAATTTTGGTTTGTTTGTGTCAACAAGCGCCCATACTTTTTTGCGTTTAGTATAATTTATCTTGTTACCACATAGACAAAACCCTTTTACTTTTTTTTGTTTTTAGATTTGGGCTATTAATACATGTTCGCTTTGCCACTAGTTTGGAACCAATCATAGCTCAATAAAGCGACTGCAATATCGGATATTGTGTACTAAAAAGGGAACGGACCCATTCCATGTAGCCGATTTTATAATATCATGATTGTTTATATTGGAAAAAAAAAAGCGAGTACATATCACGGGCAAAGCCTATTAACAAAACAATTAACCAAATTGATGTTTTTCTGCTGTCTTTGAGAATGGTGTGTGAACATTAATGTAGCCTTATAAACAACGGTACAAACGTGAAGGCTGAATATACTACTACCAAACCATGTGCTTTTCTTTTACAGCACTGATTTATCGCTAAATGTGACATATAGAGTTGCACTTTTAATTAGAACCCGTCTACTTTTACTGATTTCCAAACAAAATACTAAAACAGCCCATCATACACAAGCATCTATATAGGACTTCACACTCTAAAAATACGACCTAGGAATAAAAAATGTAAAGCCTGAATAGATAAGCCTATATGTTATTCTGTAAAGCCAAACAACAGAATATTAGATTTTCAAAAAAGAAGGTCTATCCCAAACTCTGGTAATATTAAACTAAATCTATGAATAAACAGAGTACAAAAACTAAGCAGTTGTTAGAACTGTGGGAAAAGCATACACCTTTGCAAAAAAAAAACACACGCACACACAAAATTAAGCTTGGAACAATCCCAAAGAGAGTTTAAAAGTCCTAGAAAAAACCGAAAATATGCAAACAAAACAAATACACAAAATTATCATGTGTAACAGAAATATTATTGAGTTTGTAGAGGATTGCTATTTCTATGTTGACAGCATTAAACCAGGGATTCTTTAAGTCCAGCATGTACTTACTTTTACTAGAAAATGGCTATTTAAGAGACAAAAGTACACTTTTAGGATTGATTAATTTACAATTGGTAAGAGACAGACTGCTTCTACGTAGCGATGCCCACAATTTCCTATTTCAAAAATCTAAAGAGGAAACTAATCAAAAAAAAATATATAAACCTAACCTTATTATAAATACGGAACTCATGCTACAAACGTTGCTAACAAAAGGCAACATTTGGCTTTTATTTTTTATTATTATTATAGCTCAATCATATGAACACAAAAAGGGATGAAATACTCATTGTTTTTCTACGGGTGTACACCAAAAAAAAAAGGAATTGTAACTTTTTGTATTGTGCTACATCTATTCAACTCCAAAGCTTTTATGTTGTACATTATATACTGTTTGTGAGAGTTTTTATTTTTCTCTTTCTTTCCTTTTACTACAATGACACACTTGAGGTTTGCTTTTTGCTGCTATTTTTGCTTTTGTCACTGTTACTGATTATTTCATTTGATGGTTTCTATAGCGACTTTTCTTACCTCCGTAAGAGTTATTACTGAGATTACAAAGAGAAAAAAATATCGATATTGACACCTTTCTTTTTTTTTTTTTTTTTTTTTTTTTTTTTTTTGCGTAGAAAGAGTAGTCGTGGAAATATATATGATGTTTTTTCTCACCACACGGGTGTGGGCTAACGACAGGTTTCAGTGCTTACATCCTAAAAAGATTATAAATGGAGAGTTGAAGAGTTTGGTCACAGTCATGTATTTTGTAATAGTAATTATGCAAACATCATGGGGTAGATATATATCTGATGACAATAATCTGTCAATTAACATAAGCTAGATATAACGTCGACATGGATAAAGTACTCAGAAAGCTTTATTCAGATTCCCGAAACAGACACATACATTTCTAAACCATTTCTCTATTGGACTCCCAATCATCAACAAGTGGCTATGGTAAAAACATAAATGTCCGCTCACCCACTTAATACTGTTTAAGGCAATTGATTATGTTGAGTGTGTCACTTTGTCGTTACAAACTGGGATATTCTTTTTGCTACAATGCTTTTGGAATTATTTATCAAACACTGTAGCAAAAAAATCTTTCATGAGCTCTTGGGAGTTTAGATTTTATATTTTTTGGTAATCAAATCTTTTTCTCTGAAGACCTGAAAAAGATTAATTATGAAACTAGGGCTATAGGAAGTATGGCTATCTTTCCAATTCTACAATGGTACTTTCGTGACGATGTAACCAAAAGAGAGGCTGTGCCGCAGCTAGCGTACAGTGTAGAAGGTAGATACCGTAGACTTGAATAATGCTCAAATTTGCTCTAAACAAAACTGATCGTGCTATTAGTTTTACTTGTTGCTCTCTTGGGTGTCCGATCCCATTTTAGATTCCAGAGAATCATTCAAATGACACGAAACAAAGGGATTACAGCCGTTACTGGAAAAATTAGCTATTTTAAGGATATGAATCTTTTCATGACTTGTGTTCTTCTTTTGATGTCAATTAGTCTGGGAACTTTGTGTGTAGATGGCTTGACTACAAAAAAAGTGATCAATTCAAGTAAACTTGCTACTGATTTATTGACTGGAAACTGTGATACTTGCATTGCGTTCATATGGATCATTGGTGTAAGCTTTAGTTGTATACATGTATATAAAAAAGAGACTAACGGTGTTTGTCAGATCTCTATTTTTCATCCTCGACGCTCAGCCGATGAGGTTTCAGGATCCTCAGATGTTGAAAACAAGCCCTCGTCAGATCAAAATCAACGTATAGCCCAATTTGTGGAAAACCCTTCTTTCTTACGGCCAATGTCCCCAGTACAGGTCGACTACCCTACAAATGCATTCCCTAAACAATACAACATGTCCTCTCAAGAATTCCCAATGGAACACATACACTATGAAAAACGCAAAAATTGGCCCAAAACTTTTAATTAGTGTTTTATATATATATATATATCCTTGTACTTTAAAAACAGCTCTTTAATAATTTGACAATAATAGTAACAAATGGTTCGTTTTCCTTTTTTTTTTTTCATTCTAATACGATGGGCGTCCATTATTGGGAGGGTACCCAGTAGGAGGGGGAGGGTAACCGTGATTAGGTGGGTATCCCATAGGGGGGTAGCCTTGTTGAGCAGAATGACCGGATGGCGGTTGGTTTCCTTGGCTAGGGGGATAAAAACTTCCTTGGTGAGCAGCAAAAGGTGTGCCTAAAGGTGAAGGATATTGTTGAGGCTCAGGAAAGCCTTGGCCTGGATAATGGCCAGGATAGTTAGTTCTGTTGTTTTGAGAAGGATATCCATGGTTAGGAGGGTACCCTAAATACCAAGTCGATGAGAATGAGCTCTTTTCTCTTGTATTTTTTTTTCTTAAAAAAAAAAAGATTTACCTTGTAAACCCGAAGAAGGCTGCCCAGGGTTGTAGGAGGACGATAGAAGCGAGGCTGTCACACCTGTGTTGGGCGGTGAGTCAGGTTTATGACTTTCTTTCTGTGGGCCAGGATAAGGGGTGGGTTGGCCTGAAGAAAGGTTAGGTGTAGCAGCAATGCCTACTGATTGACCGTTGGATGAGACTGAGGGAGGGTATCCTGTAGGGTGGCCATGATGAGGCGTAGATACAGGCGGGTAATTATTTGACATAGAAGGGTTATGTTCAGATAATGGAGGATACCCTGTAGACATATGGAGCCCAGAAGCAGGCGGGTAGCCAGTCGGTTGGACGTTGGACGAGGAGGGAGCGGGTGGATAGCCAGGTGTTGAAGGAGCAGGCGGATAGCCGTGAGATAAGTTCGACGGGTATCCAGAAGAAGGAGCGAAATGACCTGAAGAATGGCTAGAAACAGGCGTATGCGCTGGAGGATATCCGCCAGAGTGCCCAGCAGGCGGGTAACCAGATGAGTAAAAAGACTGCTGGGGTGGTGGATATTGACCTGGGCGATTTATAGTAGAATCGGAATGTTCTGGAGGATTATAAGGTGGATAGGCTCCAGATGGAACTGGAGGGACATCGTTCTTCTTTTTTTGATGACGGGTACCAAATCTTGTAGGTTGTCTTTTGGGTGGAGGAGCCTATGTTTTAATGTTCAGTAGACTGTCGATTTTTTTTTGTTACTTATTACGGCTGAATAAAAGGTGAGCTCTAGGTATATTTTACCAGCTGGTCGGCCTCTGTACTGCAAAGGAAACCAGTCTATACAAGAATCAATTTATAAACTTCTTTCATTCTTTTGAGTCTCCAAAACGCTACTTACCATCAATTTCTCCTTCTTCCAGTACTTTCGTTAAATCTACTTCACCTTCAGAAATTAAGTCTTCTCTTTTGGAATCCTCATCAAAAACTTGAACAATAAGCGACTTGTATCTGGGAGGTACTGGTAAAACAACCTTTTACATATTCATAAGTATGAAAATCTAAATTTAAATAACATCTTTACTGTACCTGATCATCCCAGAGGGGATGTTGACCACCTCTAAAATCTGTTTTGGTTTTTCTAGTATTTTCTCCAAGACGAAAAAAAACAAAAGGGTCTTGTTTTCCGACAATCTAATGCATGTGAGTACACCATTGGTTTCAAATATTCTGTACCTCACGATTTGGTAGATCGCGCTACAATTAGTAATAGAAAGAGTGAACCGAGACAAAGTTAGATACTTTACATAAATCTTCTCTTTACGATATTTTTGTTCCTTACTGCTTTATAGGCAACAATAACTAACTCTCCAAGAGAGGCTGGGTTGGACATAAATGTGTTAATAAGAAAAGAAAAGTTGGCCTCTTCTTTTTTTTTTAGCCGGAGACCATTGTTAATTTTATGAACTTGATTGGTCAGTTTCAAACTTGGTTAGCGCAGTGTCTGAAACTGTCTAGCAACTGTTTGAAAGCAATGGCTCTATCAAGGTAGCTGGTGGAAATTTACTCTATATACACCTTTATCTCAAACGGTCTTTTGGTTTGAAGATTCAAATTATGGAATAGTTTTTCAGAGATGTGCGTATATGGGCTCAGTACGACAAAGGAAAAATAAAATATAGACTTGAGTTTGATAAACATAAACTCTTCATGCTAGAGTTTGTTCTTTATGCGCATTCAAATTTTGAGACTAACGCACTGCAGCAATTACAAAAAAAAAGCTTACAAGTATATAAAAAAACGCCTTTCTATGGCTAGTGACTAATACATACTATGCATAAATAAAGCATTCGGCAGTATACAATACGAAAGTCAATGTAGAAGCGAATAAAAGAAACTCCCTATTAAACGAAGCCTCTTATTTGGTTACCTAAGCCTTTACAGAACACTTTATACCATCTATGGAAAAATATTTCGATAAGGGGCTTTTTTTTAACTGTCAGGCAAAGCTTGTAGAATTGGTTTTGACCTTTCAAAAAACAATTAAAAGTGTTTAAAAAATACGGTAGGTTTATTGTTGCTCAATATAATTAGTATTTACAGTGTCCAAACCATCGAGGCATTGGGATTACTTCTCTTACATTCTCTATTCCAGTCAACCACAGCATCAATCTTTCAAAACCGATTCCGTAGCCGCCATGAGGAGCACTGCCATATTTTCTTAGATCAAGATACCACTGGTACTCCTCCAAGTTCATGTTGGCTTTCTTCATATTTGCCTCAAGTATATCATGTCTCTCCTCACGCATTGAACCGCCCACCAACTCTCCTAGCCCAGGCATTAGGAGATCAAAGCAACCTACAGTCTTATTATCTTCATTTGCACGCATGTAAAAGGGCTTCAATTCTTTGGGGTAATCTGTCACAAATACAGGCTGATCACAGTGGGCTGCCAAAAATTTCTCATGTTCTGACTGTAAACTGGAGCCCCACTTGATTGGGAATGTAAATTTGTGTTTTGATAACAAATCAACTGCCTCCGTATAACTCATTCTCACAAACGGTTTGTTGATGCTTTTATCTAACTTTTCTATAATCCCTTTATCTATCCATTTGTTGAAAAACTCCATTTCTTCTGCACAGTTCTGAATAACGTGTCGTGTAGTTTCTTGTATATTGGCTTCAGCAACATCCAGAAGTTGGGGCAAGCTAACGAAAGCTACTTCAGCTTCAACCATCCAAAATTCAGCCAGATGACGAGAAGTCAATGACTCCTCTGCTCGAAAAGTTGGGCCAAAAGTATAAACGCGAGACATGCTACTGGCCATAGTTTCTGCATGCAGCTGTCCCGAAACAGTTAGGTAGACTGGTTTTTTAAAAAACTCTTCGCTCTTGTTTAGTTGAAACACTTCCCCAGCTCCCTCGCAGTCATTAGAAGTCAAAATAGGTGTATGGGTTTGAATAAACTCATGCTTTCCAAAGAATGAGTGAATCCCCTGAGTAGCTGTATTGCGCACACGAAGTACTGAGCTACTAGTATTTCCTCTCATACGTAAATGGCTTTGGGATCGCAAAAATTCGTTGGTATGTCGTTTTTTTTGTAAAGGATATGTCTACACAGTCAGATACTGACAACTTATCGTTCACTTACATTATCACATAACCCGAGAACCTTGACTTCACTCACTTGAAGCTCTTTTTCTTGTTCCTTACCAGGACTGTCGATCAGTTGGCCAGTGAGCTGAACGCAGGCCCCTGTTGTTAATCTGTCAAATGCAAAAATGAAACAGCCCTGTTAATTCCTGTAGATCTGATGATTTTGTTTTCTGGATCTTAACTACATACAGCTCTGTGTCCTTATTGTTTAGAATGGCCTGAATGCCCTTTAAACTAGAGCCGTCATTAACAGTAGCAAAGCTAAACTGTTTTTGTTTACGGACCGAGCGGATCCATCCTGTAACAGAAATCGGCTTTGCGCTAGATTCTTTTAGAGCCGCACGTATTGTTTTGTTGGGTAAAAGTGTTGAATAGAAGGCCTTTTGCATATGTCAGAAAAAAAAGCAGAGGGGGCCTGTTTACAGTACTCAGAGAAATAGAGTCACAATAAAATTGGAAAACTACTACTTGTAATTTTCCAAACAGTGAAAAATAATACAATCGAAATGTTAATACGAAAGAAAAAAAAGGCTTGAAAGAGATCCACTTGCTAAATAAATGTATATGACTCAAGTATTTTACTGATTAACACTGAAATCAATATAAAAAGTAAAGGGAAGATTTTTCGAGAGATCCAAGTACCTAATTAAAAGGGTTAGATTGAAAATGCAAAACACAGCCTCTTTATAATCAAACACCAAAATTCTCAAAAACGCACAAATATGAGTAAACCAGCGCTTACTGACAACTGAAATAATTCAGGTTGCATAATTCTGACAGCGGATACAACACTGAAAATATAATTCGCTTTTTTTTTTGAAGCTGTAACCAAAAAAAAAGAAACCGCTTCAAACCATTTGTTTTCGTTTGGTTTTATTTCTCATTCAACAGCAAAATGAGACCTGTTAGTATACAACATAGAATTTTCTCAAAGGAAAAAGACAATGTACTCATCTTTATAGCTCATGGTAGTTGGCGGCATCGCTTTAGACATCACAGCCACAGTTGACAAGTTTGTTTTGCACACGTCTACCTACGGAAAAATAAAAGAAACATTAGGCGGCGTAGGGCGCAATGTTGCGGAAGCAGCTCAAAGAACTGGAGCCAAGGTTAGGTTTGTATCTGTTGTAGGCAATGACCCAGCAGGCGATATTTTGGTTCAAGGAATGCGCGAACTCGGAATGGTAGTTATAAGAGAAAAAACAAAAACTCAAAGCGAACAAGCTAAAAACGAAGCTTTAGGATACAAAAAATATTGAGAAGATAAGTGGGCAATCGTCAGCTGTAAAGTATTGTATATTTACATATATATGTATATATTTGCATTTACAAATACTCACTGCTTCATTTATTTTTTTTGAGAGGTTAGATATATAATGCTATGCATTCGCACGAAGGACAATTAATTGCCGCTGTTGCTGATATGAATATATTTGACACGATAGATCCCTTGAAAGTAAGATAGGTGTAAAAAAACGGAGGAAAGATATTAAAGAACAGTATACTGTAGGTCGTATCCACAATAGAAAAAGAGAAGCCTAGCTTTTTGTGTTTTGATGGCAACATCCCTTCCAAAGCTATGCAGTGCATTAGCCAAAAGTGTCGCCAACTATCTATTCCGGTTTTTTTTGAACCCACATCTGTACCCAAATCCTTGAAGATATTTGAACAAGAAAATACCACAGTAGATTACATTTCACCTAATCAATTCGAGCTAGAAGCACTATGTGAGCGAATTCACTCAGACCCCATACTGTTCAAGAAAAAACGGCCTATACGCCAATTGTCTGCATTGATAGACGCTCCGCGGTTAGCGCAGAGCGTGCTTCCACAAGCCCTAGATTTGTCAAATCATGTGCCTAATGTTTTTACAAAGCTAGGAGAGGAAGGATGTTTATTCGTAAGTCCATCGACAATCCAATATTTTCCGCCTGAAAAGGCAAACAACATACAAAGCGTTACTGGTGCTGGAGATTGGTAATGGCTTTTTTTTTTTTTTTATAAAAAAGACAAGCCCACGTACATATATGCATATTTAACTATCTATGAAAAAGCTTTGTAGGGACATTGGTTGCCAATTTACAAAAGCACTCTGTTGACACACATTTGTCTGCTATAATTCAAAGATCTCAGCTATCTGCAATCCGCACCCTTCAGTCCCCACTCGCTGTCAGTCCTGATATCAATCATGAGCTGCTACTTTAACATTTATTACTTCAAAGTCAATGAACTGCTCGTTTTCTTATTTCTTGTCTTTTTTTTAAAAAAAAAAAAAACTTATCAGCTTAAGCCTTTTATGTTTATCCATTTGTCTTACATAAGCTTTTGCAACTATCAACTACGCCATTGAGAAACGTCTCGATATTATATATATTTGTATAGTATTTTTTTTCTTGTATTCAGTTAACTTGTTGTATTTTTAGGCCAGCCATGCTAGTTTGGAAAACTGCATTACTTTTTCTTTTACTGTTATTTCTAAAATTAAGGTTATTTTTAAAAACAAGAGAATATTTAGAATCAGCTGAATTATATAAAATTTTATAGCGCCCCATTACATATTTATCTGAATCTCATTAGATACAAAACGTTTCTCATTAGGTTTTATCTGTTTGTTTTAAAGAAGATGCTGGCATAGCCTCTTCTCTTTTAATACTTTTGAAGAGAAAGCAATTCCAAAAAAAAAAAAAAAGAAAAACATTTTCAGTAAAGGCTCTAGATTTGTTTATTGGTTTGCTCAAAATCCACCAATGGTTCCTTCCATATCTTTTAATCCACGAGAGATAATTAATCGTTGAATTTGGGATGTGCCTTCGTAGATCATAAATATTTTAGCGTCTCTCATCAGTTTCTCGGCAGGGTATTCAGTATTGAAGCCATTGCCTCCAAAGATTTGTACTGCGTCTTGCGCACATTGGTTTGCAGCTTCACTAGCCATAGCTTTAGCCATACTGGCATACCAAGTATTACGTTGGCCTTGGTCTTTCATCCATCCTGATCTGTATACTAACATACGGGAGCTTTCGATCTTCATAGCCATATCAGCCAGCATGAAAGCTACAGCTTGGTGATCTATAAGATGCTTACCCATTGTCTTACGCTCTTTAGCATAACGCACACTTTCTTCCATAGCGCGACGGGCTAAACCAACAGCACCAGCAGCCACCAAAGGTCTTGTAATATCAAATGCCTTCATGGCAATTTTGAATCCTTGACCTTCACTTCCCAAAAGGTTTTCTGCAGGTACATGAACGTCCTCAAATGTGACACCGCGTGTGTCAGAAGCGCGTTGACCCATGTTGATTTCTTTACGTCCCAGAGTAATACCAGGTGAATCTGCATCGACTACAAATCCACTGAAGCCATTTTCAGACTTGGCCAAAACAAAAAACCAGTTGGCGTGTCCAGCGTTTGTAATCCACATTTTTTGTCCATTCAAAACCCAGCCATCGCCTGTCTTCCTGGCAGTGGTTGCCAATCCGGCTACATCGGAACCAGCTCCTGGTTCAGTTACACCATATGAAGCGACCAAAGGTTCTTCGGTCATTCTACCCAAGTATTTCTTCTTTTGAAAGTCGTTACCAGCTACCACCAAAGGGGCCTCTGCTAAATTGTTCGCTTCAATAGCCGTTTGAATACCTTATTTGAGTACAAAAAAAAAAAGTATTAAAATTATACTTGTTTGCATTTGTGTATAGTCGTCTTACCAGAGCAACCATAGGCAAGTTCTTCAGAAATAACAGCACTATCCATAACTCCCAGCTCACTACCTCCGTACTTGGACTCGATGTGTGTGTTTACAAGACCTAAGCTCCAGGCTTTCTTGATGATTTCCCAAGGATATTCTCCTGTCGTGTCGTGATGGGCAGCGACCGGTGTAATTTCTTCTTGAGTAAACTTACGAGCCATTTCTTGGATAGATTTTTGTTCTTCAGTTAGGCTGAATGACATGCCTGAAAAGCATCGTACATGCTTAAATGAACGGGAACGTAAAGCAGAGAAGGATCGAAGCATTTTTGAAGGCGAGAAGAAAGAAAAGCACAAATACTCGAATTTTTTATTAATAAAAAATAAATTAGAATTACGTGGAGATGTCATTTTGCATGTGATAAAGGAACTGCAATTTCTCAGGCATTTCACGTGATAAAATAATCAACGGTAACACCTTGTACTTCCGTCAAAACATTATAAGCCCAAAGTGCATTAAAAGCGTGTCAAAGACCGACGGTGACTATTCCATTTTACATAATGTTTCACTGGCGCGACAGAGCTACTATTGGGAATAAAAAAGCAACATGTCAAAGTGTGCGGCTTCTTAAAATAATGATTTATAAGCCAGGGACTCGTCCTTTGTATAAACAGAGTTTATATATATATATATATATATATATATATATCGACTTATAATATAAAAACAAGTGATAATGTTTAGTTGATATTCGCTTTGCATAACGTTTTGAAAAGACCAAGTCAAATTGAACTTTGAGGCACGCTAACATGGGACTTAAAATAATACAAAACATACCCAGACGCGATGTAAACAAATAGAATTTAGACAGCTTACAACGAAAGACATCATCTTTATTTTCAATGATTGCTTTACTCTGAGAAAATACATATAAAGGGTAAGCCTAGTAAATGCCGATACACTTCCAACTGGCAACTGACATAGCCTTTTTCATTGTATAGTAATATAGTTTGGTTCTTTTGGATTGCAAATAAGTATCTTCGGCTATAAAAGATTCCAGTTCGTCGCCTTTTAACAGCTTGGGTTTGTGTACATGCTCTAGCATACTGGTGACATTGTCACCAATAACGCCATCAACCTTGAGTAAAACACAGCTTTTCATTTGTAATGGGTCATTAATGGTCCAAGTAAAAACTTTCTTTTTTCGTTCATGCACTTCTTTAATGAAGTTGTGTCCATCTTGGTCAACTAAAGCTGCAAAGGGTAGACTAAGACAGTCTACAGTGTCGATAAAGTGAGAGCGTGCAGCGGAAACAGAAAGTCCAATGAAGCACAGAGTATAGTCAGGGAAAAGTTTTTTAGCTTTTTTCATAAACTCCACGTTCCATATGCCAATGATCAGTTTAGGCTTAAGCTGGTTGTATTCATTTAACAAAACCTGGAGATGGTCCAATATTTCTAAAGGATTATCGAACTAACGATTTGTCTATTTAGTTCTTTGTATCAGTCGAGAGATAAAAGCCCAAACCTTGATGTCGACAATAGCATATTGCTCAGCTGTTTTCATTAGCTCAAGTACATCTTTCAGTCTTGGAATAGGCTGTTGAGAATCCTTTGTCAATAGCTGGTCAATATCCCCTTTCCAATCATGGTCACGAACAGACCCCAGTCCAGTAGTGGTTCGATTTAGAGTTGTGTCATGCATCATAACAATTTCGTTATCTTTGCTTAATCGAATGTCTATTTTGTTGTTAAATTTGCACGTCTTTTCCTTCTTTACCCATTTCCAACGCAGTAGTGCCCGCTTTGATAGCATTCTCAAACGATATCAGCGTATTTTCTGGGTTTTCAGACGAAAAGCCTCGGTGTGCAATGACATCAGGAACCTCTTTTGCCGTGATTAAAAACCAGATAGCGATATCTTTTTCTAGCCCTGTCACTTACGGAAATCGATAGACGACATGTTTAGTTTTGAATTTGTGATTCGAAGATAAGAAAAAAAATAGTTAAAAAGAGAAAGAAAAGATTGAAAAAGTGTAGCTTTATAGCGCTGAATACAACTCAAGCGGTGTTTTTAAGAGTTTTAGCTTGTAACACGCTTTGTTTTTTCTATTCGCTCAAACGTTTAATAAGAGCTATTCTATTAGCTGAAACATGCACCGGATTTTTTTTTTTCAAAGGAAGCCCAATTTCAAAGCGAGATTTAAAAGTGTATTAAGCCAATTTAGGAATACTCTAAACATCCTACAAACAAGCAGAAAACACCAAAACATTGACTTGATTCGCACTTGCGCCCAAACTGCTTTCCCAAGCCATTTTTGGACATCAGAACCAGAGCTAAAATAGAATAGCCTTCTTATGTCGTTCATCGCTTGACCTAAGATATAAACCGATGCAAGTGTTCAAATAGTACCTTTCTTCAACTGTTTGACGTCTAAAACAGTCGATCCTTTTTGCTAAGTATATATAGAAGGGGCGTATAGATATGAGAAGGATACACATGATACAGTTAACCAGTTTGAATACAAGCAATTGAAGACTTACATTGTTCAATAAGTGGATATGATTTGTAATATAAGACCCATTAAGAACATTAAGTTATGTATTGCTCTTATCGCCAGTCAACAAAAGCTTAGCAAGCCTGAATCATACGATTCTGCAAAGAATAACTACCTAAATTCCCGTGTTTTTTCTGTATACATTGCAGCTGGATAACGCTTTACAGTCTTTAATATATTGAAATCTGGGAATAAATACCTTAGCCTTAAAACTTTTAAAAGCTATTCTTATACAAAAAACAAAACTACTGCTTGAACTTGTGCAGGGCTATAAAATAGGGTTTATAGACATATGTAGGCATACAGTTCACACATATCTTTCTTCTTTTGCAAATTGCAAGCACTGCTTTTTTTTGCCAATCAAGAAAAAATACAGCGTATAAACTGAAAGCAAACTTCATAACATAGCCCACATAACTGTATTTTTTCTGAGGCTATACCATTCAAAGGATCTTTTAGAAACTGTTTTTCGAGTAAAAATATTGAAGAAAACATATTTTTACGTACGTGCCCACTTGTGCACGTTTGTGTAAAAGCGTTTTACCTCGAGTTTATTTCCAAATACATAAAGTCTATTTCACTGTTTTCCCCTCCTCTTTTTTTTTTAAAAAAAAATTAAATAGTTTGTTATCAATTTGTTGAATGGAGTCTGACTTGTATTCAAATTTAACTGTGGAATGCCTCAGGAAGTTGATAAAAGAACAGAAGATTCTTCTTGAAAGCTTTGATGAGCCTGACTTGGATACAATAAAGAAATGCATTACCTCCATCGAACTACAAATAGTTCCTCAGGGTCGCTATCAAAGTAATCAGCGACAGCTTCGGACTCTGATTGATCAGCAACAGTCTTTAATGAATGAAATTCGCTACTTGGCAGGAACAAGTCAACCACTTCTCGAAAGCAATTCCGACTGGTCTGTAGAACTCGAGCAACTCTTGGATGAAGCACAAAGTTTACAGATGACCTATGATGACTTCAACAATGAGGATGAACGAGATTTATTTGAGTATGGAATCAATGTGCATCCAGCACTAGCTGAATTTATTGATCAGTTGAAATACCCTCATCGTTCAGCACCTGTGCTGGCCCCACCGATACCAACCTCACAACGACCGAGTACACCACGCTCAGAATCTGACATCAAGGCCGAAGCTTTCCGTCGTATACAGGCCCGTAAGGCCCTTTTGGCCCAACCCACTCCGCGAAAGCTCATCCAGACAACGGAGAAAGCTACTGTAAGCGAAGAAGTAAAGGCTGCACAGGAACGAATGAAACAGGCAGAGATAAATGCTCGTGCCCACCTTGACAACATGCGAGAAAAACGTAACAAAGTTCGCCAAGAAGCCGCAAAGGCAGAAGAAAAACGACGACAGTTGGCTGCTGAAGCTACCGCTGCTGCTGAGCGAGAAATGGCACTGGAAAAAGAAAGAAAGCAAAAAGAGGAGGAAGCCAAGGCTCTTAAATATAAGCAAGCCCAAGAAGAAAAGGCTGAAAGAGAAAGACTGAAAAGAGAGATTGAAATGGAAAGAGTACGTAAAGAGAAAGAGGAGCAGGATAGACTGGAAACGGAGGAACAAATTCAGAAAGAAAAAGAGGAGCGCCTGGCTCAAGAAACCAGACAAAAAAAAGCAAGACAAGCTGCTGAAGAAGCCGCCCGCGAAAAACGGTTACGACGAATCGAGCTTGAAAAACACGAAAAGGAAATAGAAGAGGCGAAACAAAAAGAAATGGATCGCCGAAAACAATGGCAAGAAACTGAGAGAAAAAGACGACAGGAGGAGGAAGAACAAATCAGAAAGAAAGAAGAAGAGGCAGTACGGCTAAAAAAAGTAATCGACGAAGAAAACCGTTTGAAACTACAAAAAGAGGAGGAAAAACGGCGCAGAGAACACGAAGCATTACTACGGAAGAAAAAAAACAACACTCCTGAGATACAGATACAAACTGAAGAATCTGGGGAAAATGACGCCAGCTCTGTTGAAGACAGAACTCGTTTGAACTCAACTACTTCAGGCACAAGCGGATATGGTATTGACATTGAAGACGAAGTCAACTTTAATACAAGTACTCTTAATTTGCTTGTTGTTAGCCGGCACTGATTTTTGCTTTGTAGTATATCGTGCTAAGTCTTTGTACGAGTATCGAGGTGTGCGGGAAGATGACTTATCGTTCAACGAAAACGAAATGATAAAGGCGCACCCCTCTAAAGATAAAGCGAGTGACTGGTGGTATGGTACATCACTATCAACTAACCAAGTAGGCTTTTTTCCAAGAACATATGTGGAAGTGATTGAAAAAGGTATATAGAAACGTCTTTATGTATTATAACTCATTTTTCTATTATATAAAAAGCTTTTCGTGTCAGGACTGTATACTCTTTTAGAAACACGCGTAACGATGACTTAGGGTTTTCTGAAAATGAAGTTATAATAGTTCAGCCATTTCAAGATGAAGATAGTGGTTGGTGGTATGGTACAAATGAAGAAACGAAAGAAGCTGGATACTTTCCAAAAACCTACGTAGAGGTTATAAACGAAGGTAGACATATGAACATGAAACAGATTGATGCATGTAGTCCGAATATGTAGCCTAGAAGTAAATGGGTAACACTGGCGAGACTTTCCGAAACCATTCTATCAACAACATATAGACTACTCTGAAAAACTTTACCTGCAGCACTATATATATGCTCATTTACTAACCTTAAACTCTTGCCTTTTTTTCTACAAACGGCTGTTTCAAATAGGCCGATTGGGTGTAGTTTGCAGGTTTAGGGGGAAAAGGCCATCAATATACTTTTACGTGTTGTAGTTATGGAACAAAAAAGCTTATACATTTGTTTCTTTTTACTTTCTAAGTATGTTCCATTACATCAACTAAGTAACAAATCTCCCAAAGTACAATTGCTTGATATGTTACTACGTGTGTTTAATTCAGACAACAGAAATTCAACTGCTAGGTCCAAACAGAGAAGAGGAAGAGGTGTAACAAGTGAAAAGGCAGCTTAACATCAGTTCCAAGAACTCGAAAAATTGATTAGAGGTTTAACAGCAAGTGTGGATACTTTAGGCGTTTAGCTTTTTTTCTAAAAAAAAAAAAAAAAAAGAAAGAAAGAACTGCAAACTATGCCCAACCAACTTGATATGCACCTCAAGAAGTCTAACCTCAAACACTATAACCGCTATAAAAATGCAGATAACTTTTGAACCACACATTATATTCTTTGTATTTGTTTAAAAGTAGTCTATATGTTGTTGGTATGAAGATCTTTACTAATATTGGACTACGTGCAATGCTACCAAAAAAAAAAAAAAAAAAAAAAAAAAAGACTAAGTCAAATTAGAACCCATAGCATCCATCAACAGCAATACCCTCCCTATATCTATTCCTCTAGTGAATACTCCAGATGCTATGGAAAGCAGAAACTTGGAATGTTACGGAAACAGCTATTTGAGCATAGAGTCACATAACGCCAGAGGTTTATCTGCACCAAACACGCCAATCATGAAAAAAACGGCTTTGGGGGCTACTAAAGCAGAGCTCACTAGACGTCGAAGGGCTGCCAGTAATGTTAGTACGGCAAGTAACACTCATAGCATTTCTTCGCCGATTGTCATTCCTAGGTCTGCTAGTATTTCCGAAAGCTTAGAATTAACAACTTGGTCTAGCACAATCGATGAGCTTGAGCTTCAGGAAATTCCTTTAGAAGAACGCAAGAGGCAAGAGGCCATTTTTGAGCTCATAGCTACAGAAAGGACATATTTAAACGATCTTCAGATGATTATCAATGTAAGCTCTAATACATTGCTCTTCTAAGCTGAGTGGCTTTCCATTATACTTATCCATATGTTACTATTACTATTACTAGGTATTTTATGTAGATTTTGGTAAATACCTGACCTCAGATGAACGTGATGTTGTCTTTTCAAATATCGACGATCTAATGATATGTAACACTGCCCTTCTGAGTGACATGGAGACTCGACAAAGGGAAGAAGCCAATTTTGTAAGCAAGATTGGCGATATATTTTTGAAGCATGCAAGTACGCTTTTTTTTTAGTTCTTTGACTGACCATAAACATAGGCCAATAGCTTGAAATGCTACTCCTCTTATTGTCAAAACCAATCGTACGCTTCTAAGTTTCTTCAAAAAAAAAGAGAAGAAGACAATTGGCTCGAGGTGTTTTTAAAAGTAAGTGACTGTAAATACAAACTATTAAATACATGCCTTACCTTACCTACTTATACTAGACTGCACAAACAAGGCCTGACTGTCGCTCACTTGACTTTTCACACTTTCTGTTAGAACCTGTACAACGTATTACCAGATATCCTCTTCTGCTTCGACAGGTAAGGAGCTCCAGAACCTTTTTTATTCATATTTCCACTAATACCGCTTCAGATATTGAACTCCACGCCAAAAAGACACCCTGACTATAATTTGGTGAAATCTGCATTATCAGTAGCTCAAGGTATACTTGGGGATGTCAATGAAGAAACTAGAAAGTTTGAAAATCACCAAAAAATGAACGAGCTGTCTCGAATCATTGATATGGAAGGGGCACAGGTACAATTATCTTGTTTCAAAACAGATTTTAAAATGTTACAATAGTGGCTAAAACTCAAAAACCGTGAATATGTTATGGATGGAGCTTTGTTTAAGGCTAAAAGCGGCCGAAAGCTTCATGGGTTCCTATTTAACGATGTTTTTCTCTTAGCTGAACCTTTGAAGACGCTAAATGAGAAAGGGTACCTGTATACTCTTTATAGAGAGGTAGGTAATAATATATATATATATATATATGTTCTCATATTCTTTAAATTTCACCAGCCCATGATGATTGAAGGTGTTGGAATAAGACAACTACAAACAGTGTCTTTGAAACAATCGTTTAGCAGTGCTTCAGGTACATGAATGCATACGTATATGTACAAGACAGGTTTCATAAAACTAATGTCAAACATCTGTAGAAGACACAGGCTTTCAAATTGTATACAACAATCAAGTGACAGCTGTCAAAGCTTCGTCTACATCGCAAAAGCGACAATGGCTGAGCCATTTACAGCACTACAGTTCAATAAAACAGTACAATGCCTAAACTGAACATCTGCTTAATAAATAGAATTCAGTGAAAAAAGGGCTTCAAAACGATAAAAATAAGTTATGTAACAGTTTAGATGTATTTCACTTTTATAGCAAATTCAATGCTTTTAAAGTACGATGTCTAAGCGACAATCCAACTCTACTGTCTCCTCTGCTATTTTATAAACTAATGCACACCCAAAACGTAAACAACATAATGGTGTATAGACTATCAGCGACCCAAAATCTGCAACAAGTGCGGTTTAGGATGTGTGAACACACTATACTACAGAGCGGTTACACTATTGCTTATCACTATTAATGCATCAGCCAGAGTGTATTTAGTAGGCATCTAAATATCGCCATGGTAGACTGGTAAAACAAAACATGTATAACCTTAAGAAAAAATTAAGTGCACAAATAAGTTGCTCTAATTCAAACATCTAGACCCGCCCAAGGCATGAAGCCTCACTTTTTTCCAAGGCCAAGCCCAACTGACCTAAAATATTAGAACAACTTATACATCTAATAGCATACTTTGCAGCGACACCGTGAGACTTTTTCAGTGCTATACTTTCTACAAAAGTAGATTGCCAAAAAAAAACACCGGTTTTTGATACACTAATAATATATCTTTGACAACGCACTGTAGCGGCATTTGGTTGTGCTTTAAAGGCATTTTGGTTGGAATGCTTGTAAAATTTTACATAAGCTTTCCGAATACATTAAAGTTTCAGAAACGAAAAAAAGACCTATCCAATAATAGGTCTAAGAATGCAGGTTGTTACCAGTGGACATACAGCTTTGGCCTGTTTGACTATACATCAGCTACCAACTTTCCTTGATCGATTTTAGTAAAAAAAAAAAAAAGCTTGTCAGTAATGATTATAAGTAAAACGTAACACTTGCAAAAGGTCTATCGTAACCTACTTTTTGGCGACCTCATCAAGAGAAAATACATTTTAAATTTTTTATGCCCAATCTAGAAAAAAATAACTTCTAACATTAGATTAGAACTAAATCTTGTATTACTGTTTTATCGCCACTTTAATACGCTTTTTCTGTCTTTGGATCCGAACCCTATCTGCTCAGTCTTATTAGCTAAGGTCCTGTATATTAGCGCTTTAAAAGATACATGGATCATATGAAAACAATCTTTCCAGTAAAATACCAGCTTCTTATACCCTTTATTCAGCCACACAATATAGTTAAAAGTGATACCATACCTTTAATGCCCGCTACAGAAGATCATTTTACTTTCATACAAACTCAGCCAATCATGAAAAGCATGAAACAAAATAGAGAAAATAATGTATGTTGTTACTTCCTAATGCTGTATTTGCGCTATACATCAATATTTAAAGTAAAATAACGACAAAGCTTAAACTCAGTGCTTCGCTTCGAAGAAAGCGTACTTGCTACCGATCAGTGTATATAGAGCACCAAAAAGGGCTATTGGAACAACTATGGTCAAGCTAAAGAAAGGCATAGGCTAAATAATTGTATTAGCACACACCTAAACCTTTTGTTGGCTCTTGATCTTAGCATAGAGTTGGAGGTTTTGCTGATTACTGATTTTAGTAAAAAGCAATTGCTAATATTCAGACAACTTGATCAAAGTTGGTGTCAAACAAATTTTCCAAAACAACGTCTAGGAATTTAAAGCAAGCTTTTGTACCCGCCATAGATAGTATGGACATCTCTTAGAAACCAAAAAGTTAGAGATAAAAGTAAAGAAACAAAACTGTTGAACAGTTAAGGCTCTCTTTTCTTTTTTTTCTTTTTAGTAAAAAGTAACATTTTGCGTTTGACTATTTTCTGCAACTACAACTGTGAAATGCTGTGTTTATGCTGACTTTTCTATGATCAATTATCCCTTGTAATCGATTGTTTTTTTTTAAAAAAAAACCTTTGAAAATAGTTAGCAAAGCTACAAGAAACAATGCCGTTGACTTTTAGTAATAAACATATGTAACAAACGCACAAAAGGATGTAGACCCACTTTTATAACTTTAACTTACTGACCAAGAAGCTGTTTATCTCAGAATAACCAACCGCGGGGCCATTACCATAATGAGAAAGCTTCCACTCGCCAAATCAAAGAGCAAAGATAATTTAACTCCCGCTGTCGCCTGTTGATAATAGCTTTTTCCCCAAAAATCGAATACAAGGGCGTACAACAAGGATCACCTTTTTGGGGAGCCATTGACCTGTCAAAATCCAGCATAACATTCTGACTTTGTTTTTTATCAACGCCATCAGTTTATTATTTGGGTTTTAAAAAAACACCATTTGAACAACCCTTTCTTCTACTTCATTGATTGCTTATCCCCCTTCTCTTTTAAACAATGGAAAGAACTGACATTCACCCTATACCTAGCCGTCTTCTTGATCCCGCTCAATGCCCGGTTCCTCACATCAACTCCATGGAACAATACCGCGCCATGTGGAAAGAAAGTGTTGAGCAGCCTGATATTTTCTTTGGAAATGTAAGTAAAAAAAGCAGAAAAAAAAAAAAAAGGATATCCTTTAATGCAGTTGCTTTTTATAGCTTGCTCGCGAACTACTGTCTTGGGACAAACCTTTTACGAACGTTTCACATGGATCTTTTGAAACTGGCGACGTCGCTTGGTTTGCTGACGGTGAACTGAATGCCTGCTACAACGCTGTAGACCGTCACGCTTTAAGTAACCCAGGAAAAACAGCAATCATTTATGAAGGAGATGAGCCCACTAATGTGTCACATATCAGCTATGGTGAGCTTTTACGCGATGTTTCTAAAATGAGTAATGTATTGAAAAATCTGGGCGTTCGTAAGGGAGACAATGTCGCCATATATATGCCCATGATTCCCGAAACCTTAATCGCCATTTTGGCTTGTGCTCGTATTGGTGCTATACACTCAGTTGTCTTTGCAGGTTTTTCTGCAGAATCCCTTTTGGATCGCGTTGCGGATTGTGGGGCCCATGTAGTAATCACATCCGACGAAGGACGCCGCGGGGGAAAGAACATTGCCACTAAACGTATTGTTGATGATGCATTAAGTAAAGAAGAAAAACATCAAGTTGAGCACGTTATTGTTTATCAACGTACTGGGTCCGAAGTCACCATGATGGAAAACCGTGACTTGTGGTGGCATGAAGAGATGGCCAAAGCTCGCCCTGTTTGTCCTCATGAGCGTATGAGCGCTGAAGACCCCTTGTTTTTGCTTTACACTTCAGGATCTACTGGTGCTCCTAAAGGTATTGTTCATTCTACAGCAGGATACCTGCTGGGTGCTGCAGCCACTGTCAAGTATATTTTTGACGTTCATGAGCAAGACATCTATGCCTGTATGGCTGATATTGGCTGGGTAACCGGTCATACCTATGGCCTTTATGGCCCTCTCACTTTGGGAGCAACTACTGTTTTATTCGAATCAACACCCACTTACCCCAACCCCTCTCGCTTCTGGCATTTGATTGAAAAACACAAAATTACCCAGTTCTACACAGCCCCCACTGCCATCCGTGCCCTTCAGCGTTTAGGAGATGAGTGGGTCGAAAACATTGACCTTAGCAGCTTGCGTGTCATCGGTTCTGTAGGCGAACCTATCAACCCTGAAGCCTGGAACTGGTATAATGAAAAAGTTGGTAAAAATCAATGCGCTGTTGTAGATACATACTGGCAGACAGAAACTGGATCAATTATTATCAGCCCTTTGCCTGGGGCTATTCCTACCAAGGCTGGGTCTGCTACCTTGCCTTTCTTTGGCATTCAGCCTGTTTTACTAAACCCCGCTACAGGGCAAGTCATTGAAGCAGCAGATGAAACTGGCGTTCTTGCCATTCGGTCTCCCTGGCCATCCATGGCTCGTTCTGTATTCAACAATCACCAGCGTTTCCTCGAAACGTACACAAAACCTTACAGTGGATACTACTATACAGGTGACGGTGCCTCCATTGATAAAGATGGCTATATTTGGATCCGTGGCCGAGTAGATGATGTTATCAATGTATCTGGTCACCGTTTGTCAACAGCTGAGATTGAATCAGCATTGGGTGTTCATCAAGCCGTTGCAGAATCCGCTGTTGTAGGCGCTCAAGATGACTTAACAGGACAAGCTATCCACGCTTTTGTCTCTCTTAAACCTCATATCCAAGTGAATGAAGGCTTAGATCGTGAGTTGGTACTGACTGTTCGCAAAATCATTGGACCCTTTGCCGCTCCTAAGCGTATTTACATTGTTCGTGAACATCCCAAGACTCGCTCTGGAAAAATTGTTCGCAGAATCCTCCGTAAAATAGTCAACGGTGAACATGACCAATTGGGTGACACCTCTACCTTGGCTGACCCTTCTGTCGTTTCTCTCATTGTAACTCAAGTACACAAATAGCTGTAGCTTTCTTTTAACAGAGAAAAAAAAAAGAACCTCCCCCCCTTTGTATTTATTTTTTAGACAGCAAACTTACCAAAAAAACTAATATAATAAAGTAGAAATACAATATTTGAACTTTTTTTTTTAAAAAAAACCCTAATGTTTATCAAGCAAATACAATAGTGATTACTAACAAACTTAAGAGCATCATAATAAGCCTTGAAATAAAAGCACCCTGGGGTGTTGTTTGGCCTGGTGATCCACCTGCTGGAATATTCTACAGCCATGTCAATTAAA
Source organism: Sporodiniella umbellata (assembly GCA_025677835.1). Classification (NCBI taxonomy): domain Eukaryota; kingdom Fungi; phylum Mucoromycota; class Mucoromycetes; order Mucorales; family Rhizopodaceae; genus Sporodiniella; species Sporodiniella umbellata. Next base: position 11,413 of record JAIXMR010000128.1, on the reverse strand, counting down.
GACAGTAATTGAGCGTATACAGTTATACTTACAAAATTTACACCAAGAGGCATCATACTAAACCCAGCTGATATAGACATACCTCCTCTATGAAAGGCGTTACCTCCAAAAGGCTGATTAAAGAAATAACTTGCAGGCCGGTTAGGGTCGCGAAGAGGTGCAGGCCTCTGTCCAGGCGGTCGTGTGGGTAAAGAGGGATCGGACCTAGATTCATTTGTCAATAGTTATGTAATTCCTTAGAATATTATGCAAAAGGTTACAAATATGAATTTACCGGAAGTCTACTTCTTCTTTTCCTCGACCATATATAGGGATTACTTTGTCTTTGCCGCAGCCTGCTTTACAAACTGGACAAGTAGGATTTCGGGACTGCGCATGTAACCATTGTGCCAAGCAAGGCCAACTACAATTGTTAAGCACATAATATACATGTCTCACTTTTACCAGAATAAATGTCCACACAGTGTCAGTACGGGGTGTGTAGCAGTATCGAAGCTATATATACATACGGAATTCGTCAATGTTTTTTTTTGTGTTTAGTCTTTTGTTTTGTTTTTAGCATTGGCTTTTATCAATACCGTTTGTCTTGAAAAGTTACCATATATTACATTCATAAAAGCCGTTTCCATTATAACTCTCATCTGTACTTTTTGTAGCGTTTATTTTGCGGTTTCTTAATTCGTAATCCCTAGGCTCATTGTTTGTAGAAGTAGAGCTGCCTGTTTCATTTTCAGTCGTCTCTGATTCCATCCTTATTTTGTTTTATTTTTTTGCAACAAAAAACAGCGCAAATTAATGCAGTGAATATACAAAGAAATATAAATTGCTGCCAACTCAGAAAGTACGCTTCTACACTAGTTTTTTTTTTCACTACAGCCAGTGCCCACATAGGTATAGACTTCATACACTGTGTTTGGGGTTTTGGTTTTGATTAAGTGGCCCTATCTTAAATCGTTACAACAAATGGCCCTCTTTTACCAAACGCAAAAGCTTTTACACTAGTAATACTCCTGCTGCATCGCTCCTGCTTCCAAAAGCAAGGACTTTGTTCAAACAAGCTTTATCCAATAAAATCTCATCTTTATATCTTTTTTTTTTTTTGCACCTTTTTTTCAAGTTGTATTGACGCAGATACATCAATTTAAAAATTGTCGCTCATTCCCATCCACTCACGTTTTAAATGATAAGGTATACTTTTGATGGTGTTTCATTCACAAATACTGTTTCCCTTATTCATATATGTATATATATATATAAACTAAACGAAGTATAGAAATCGTATAACTGCTGGATCTAAATCTATAGTTTGTCAAGAAACCGAGCTTCGAGGGGAAATCTCCATTGGTAAAATAGCAGCAGCGTAACGCCAGTCTTATGCATCTAACATTTTCCAATATTCTTGTAGGATCAGGTATAATTGTTGTTCCTTATTTAAAAACCTAAATAATTCCATTTAAGGCACAGTGCTTCATCCTCAATGTAGAATCATTGCCGAAAACGGCCCAATCTACATTGGAAAGAATAATATAATTGAAGAAAATGTAGTCATTTTCAATAAGTACAGTATTCACTGAAACGTTTTTGCACAAGCAGCGTTATTTACAAGAGCATTGTTAGAAACGCCACACCTCTTGTTATTGGAGACGATAATGAATTCGAAGTGGGTTGTCGTAAGACCTTGATTCACTTATTTTACAGTACAGTTTCTGATATAGTTTTGTAGACATTGAAGGTTCGCGTATAGGAAATAATAACATTGTGGAAGCAAGAGGCCGTATTTTAGGTAATACGTCTGTTGGGAACAACTGTGTAATTGGAGCAGGCTGCTTGACTGAAAGCAATGAGACAATTGCTGATCTAACTGTCGTTTATGGAGCCAACTCTAAAAGAAGAACACAAAACGATATGATAACTGTAAGACTTCCACTATAACATACAACAGTACGAAATAGACTTGATGGCAGCTAATGTAAATCTGAATTTTAGACTCAAGCAACCCTACATGCGAGACACCTGGAATATCTTCAAGAAGTTTTGCCTAAATACAACCACCTCAAAAAACTGGAGACATCCAGTTAAAATATCGATTGAAATAAATACATTGAACCTTTTGGTGACAAAACTTAAGGTAGTGGTTTTTGTTAAACGCAAAACAATTGATCAGGGTTGACAAAGAGACCCTGTTGCTTATCTACTGTTATTGATATAATATTACTGATCCCATAGTTAATAAAGTTCAAAAGTTATGGACTGAGTGAGGATTGAGTAACAATCTACAATGATCAAATATTTTTTTTTTTCAGAAAAAAGCTGTGGGTAGACGCTTAAAACTTATTGTGTAATTGATCACCATCTGAAATAGTGAGCGAGGCGTTTTCAATTTATGTTGTCAGTATAAATACAAAAAGTAAAATATACTGCTTTATTTCAACCAATTATGTATTATTTATAAACTCTGTCGCGGTATACATATAAACCTATTTTTCTTTTTTTTATCCTCATAGAAAAATTACAGGGTATTTTTGCTTTTCTTAATTCACTTGATGTTGCGCCTAAGAATTGGTCTTAGAAACAAACAGCCAACGCATTGTCGGCAAATAAGTTCAGTTTCAAAACAATATGCACGGTATAACGGCATTCAATCATTGAGACAGTCCCGCAATGTACCCAACAAAGAGACAATGACACCACAAGCATCTTTTTTACAGCCTTCTGAAGGACGACTTCAGCCACCGTTTGGCTTTCCTCGCGTTCGATACTTGAGCCCCCTAGTATTTGGAATCACTACTAGCGCCGCATGCTTCGTTACAGCAGCCGTTATTTTTGATCGTAATCAGCAAACACTTTGGGATCGCCTCCGTAAACAAACACGCCAATGGTCTGTCTTTTCTTCTGAGGAGAAAGTACTGAGCGATCTTTGGAAAGAAAAAAAAATGTTACTGATGGAAAAAAAGCAACTTTTGTTGAAACGTTTAGAACATTGTTTGACTGTGGTTAGCTTACCTTCAGAAGTCAAACGTGCCTTTTGGATGCTGGGCGCTAAAATAGCGTCCATGTCTGAATCGGAAAAGACATTGTCTACCTTGATAGCTCTCAACTCGATAGTTTTTCTTGGCTGGAAGATGCCTCGACTTTCTTTGTTGATGCGACAATGGTTTATGCATTTACCCGGCTCAAAACACAACATTACACTTTTGACTTCATGCTTTTCTCACCAAGAGTTTTTTCACTTTGCAGTCAACATGGTCGGACTCTGGTCTTTTGGTAGAGTGGTTCACGACTATTTTGGCAGAGAGCAATTTATAGCAATGTATCTGTCAGCAGGTATCTCCGCTAATGTTGTAAGTCACATGTGTCATTTGGCTTTAAGAAACTCTAGGCCATTATGCCCTAGTCTCGGTGCAAGCGGTGCGATCTACGGCCTAGTAGCCTCAACGGCTGTCTTACACCCCAACTCAAGTATCAGCCTAATATTCTTGCCTATGATTCCAATTAAACTAGGGTAAATGTATCATCTTTCTACAAAAAACTTTGATTGGACATATGTCTCATTCTTACAACTCAACCGTTTAGACTCGCTATGCCTATTCTTATGGGTTTCGACTTTGCAGGCATTGTATTGAAATGGAAAATGTTTGATCATTTTGTAAGTTGTATCCTCGATGTGAACAAACTAAATATGTGATCAATTAGGCACACTTGGCTGGCGCAGGTATAGGCATAGGATATATGTGTTACGGCGAGCAATATATATGGGGACCCATTGTCCGTAAAGCTCACGAAATCCGAGAAAGTAGCCAGAATGGAAACGGTAGAGGGCAAGGTGGTATTTATATGTTGGGGCAGCCTAAAATTACGCCTGAACAAGTTCAGACAGATGTCAAAAAATGGACAAAGTGGTTTTAACCACAACAAATAAACAATTTTTCATTTCATGCTTAAAAATAATAATCATACTGTTGTTTGGGAAATAGTACGGAATATTCCAAGGTTAGGTCTTCTCTGATGGAAGAGGAACATCTGTGTGGAAACAAACATGGTTCAGTTTTTGGTGGCTTAGTTGTTGAGTATGACATTTAACCGACAGAGCCAGTTTTACATGCCCACAAGCTTTTAGGCCCCATTAAAGATCAATCATCGATCAAAGGAATAACAATTTATAAGTTCCGCCATTAAGCACTTCAACTTGTGGGTAGTAAAGATTAACGCCGAGTCTTTGTATCGGATTGAACTTGTTGCTGCACCGGACATTCATACATTTCTACAAAAAAATTTTCTGGCTTTTCGTGTATTCTTACAGACATGAGCAAAATAAAAGCGCTTGATTTGAAAGCGTCATATTCATAATTAGAGCTTTATTCAATTGAGGAGTACTCTAAAACAGACCTACTGATATCTTGAAGAGCACTAAAAAAAAAAAAAAATCGAGTAACAGTTGGAAGGACACGATCAACAAAGAGCTTAAATTTTTTTTTTTTTAAGGCCAAAGTATAGATAGGTACCGGACTATGCCCTGGTACCTTTTAAAGTACAGGTAATTGAAGAATGAAAAACCGAGATTAGACGACGGGCTGTATCGCTTTTGATTGTAAGCACAAAGCTAGGATAGAAACCAAAATAAAAGATAGGTATGTTGAGTCTATTCGATGCTATATTACTGAATACCAAGCAATTCTCAAAGACAAAAACTATAAACAAGACAATAGTGACTTGAAGGTTTTTATGGCCTTATTTCTAAATATTTTTATTTCGGTTCTTTTTGAACAAAATGTGATTATGCATTTTTTTATGTTGTGTATAAATAAGTAACTGGCTTTTTGTTTTTCAATCAATTTATTGGACCTTGGCAATTTCAACACCAGCGGTGGCACCCAAAACACGCTTGATGTCACCATAGATGGCGCTATGAAAAAAAAGTATGAGTTGTACCGTTCTTTTTCAACACTATTTTTGCAAAACTTACAATTGACCGGCAGTAAGGGTGGCAACCATGACAATACGGGGACCGAGACCCAAGAAGAGACCCTTGACACCAAGAGCCTTGGACATACCAATAAGACGAGAAGTGAGAGATTCACCTTCAGCACCCTTTTGCTTGTTGATCTTGGACAACAAAGTATCAGCGGGTTGAGAGACAATGGCAGCAACAGTACCAGCGATGATACCGGAACCAAGGTTGACAGCAGTCATGGTGGAAGGAGCAAGTTGATCCTTAGGGGTACCAATGTTCTTCAAGATGGCCTCACTGAAAATGATGTTAGCTTTTGTAACAAACCTACAATAAAGAAAACTTACGCGGCACGTTCGTAAACAACGAACTTGGCCATGGTGTAGGGAACTTGCTTCAACAAGATAGGACCGAAACCAGAGTAGAAACCCTTGATGGCACCTTCTTCCTTCAAGATCTTAGTGAAACCAGAAAGGAGACCGGAAGCGAAGGTAGGTTGAGAAACGAGACGAATACGAGTAGCTTCCAAAGGACAGAGGGCAACATCAGCAAAGAATTCGGCAATGGCAGAAGAACCGAGATAGATAGCAGTACGGTTTTCAGCAGCCTTTTCAACACCAACCATATCAATGGCAGTCTTCTTCCAGAATTCGTAACCACCGAACTTGAAAGCACCTTGCAAGAAGTAACCAGCAGCGGTGGGACCGAAACCAGTCAACAAAGCACCAGCACCTTCAGCTTGAACAACTTGCTTGAAGCTGCCAATCATACCCTGATATAGAAAATTTGGTTTAACCAAAGTGAACCGCTTTCACTTAAAAATATTAACTTTACCTTGTTGTAAATTTCAGGAGACAATTGCATTCTAGTCTTAACTACATCAACGGGGGTCTGTGTTTTTGGTGAGTACTTAGAGTCTATGTTATGTTTTATATATTACCCTATTTATAATGTGTAAATAAAAAAGGAAGAACGCTATTAGCTTTTAAAACTTACATAGCACCGTGAGTAACAGCACAACAGATAGCACCGGCAATGGCGAAACGGGCATAAAGGTTGGCACCAGTGGGAACAGCATCGTTAGCAGGAGAAGGAACAATAAAGTTCTTCTTTAAGTCTTGTTGAGAAGGGAACATGGTTTCTTTTGAGTGGTTTTATAAAAGGAAAGAAAGACTCGATAACCAAATAACACAAAAAATTTTTATATCTCAAGGATCCCCCTCCCCGACTCCAGCCAATGGCAGTCACGGTTTAACTGTAGCTTTTTAGGGCTATTCATCAACAAATAGCAATTCACAAAATGCGCATTTGTACCTGGAAATCCAAACTAGAATTTTTTTTAACGGTAATACATGTGTTTCTTGTACAGATTTATTCCAAACATACTTTGATTTCCAATACATTTTCCCTTTTTTTTGTTTTTTTTTTTTAGAGCTCATTTGCTTTTAGCTTTCTTTTCTTTTCCAAAGAAATTCAAGCTACGTCATATAACGGTTGGCTCGAGTCTCTTCCGTATTTAACCGACACATAGTGAGCAGCTGAAAGCAAAAACAAACAAAAGCAAAGACAGGCAAAGCTGATAAGGTACTGGTTAACTCGTAAGCACTTTTCATAACCATATGACTCATAAATAGCTGCTAACCCCTCTTTCCTTTACCTCCTTTTGTGGTTATAACGAGCGAACCGTGCTCAAAAACAAAAAACGATTTTGAGGCTCTGACAGTACTTGTTGGACAAAGTAAAGATTTACTTGGATTTTCATATCTTTTGTTTTTGGTAACACTCCATGGTTTCTTAGTACATCATCTGGCTTTTGTAAGGTTGTAAAATGTCCAAAATCGTTGTCGGTTTTGGAGACAGGCCAATTAGTGTTACTCTAAACATGATCAGAATAACGGTAGTAGTTTCTGAACGAAAACTGGCAATTGTGGGTGGTTTTTTTTGCTGTTGTTATTACTAGGACAAAAGATCGTCTTTTTTTATTCTTTAGGAAGCAAAAAGAACGGCTTCATCATCTCTCCTTATCACACTTTTAACTCCAACAGTTCAACCAACATCATTAAATCAATATCACAAACCACATACAAAACTCTGTGAATAATTGTATGTTTACATGTATTTTTTTTATTTTTATTTTCAAATCTGTTAGGATGTGATAAAAAGAAGCAGTTTTTTCTTTATCTAAAAGTTAGTAAAGCCTGAACATAGTACTATTTTAGTAGTCAAACAAACAGCTGCAACTACTTACCTAGATAGCTTCAGGTTTTTGTAAAACAATGCAGTTTTAACGATAGATATACACACTATTGAATTTTTTTGTTTTGTTTATATATAACCAGACACGCTACAAAAGTACATACATCATCCTTTTTTTTTTCTTTCTATCTGTTTAAAGAGTACAAGTCTCAAGCCTTGTAGTCTTTTTTTGAGTTTGGGCTTGAAAATAGCTGCCATTTTAAAAATCGGCCTTTGAAATGAAATTTTGTTTTACCGAAAAAAATAACACCCATCCCAAGGGGCAGTATAGAGGCTCCTTCCCTTTTCACCGAGCAGATACATTATGACCGTAAGTAGGGAAGGAAAGGACCGATCAAAATAAGAGAAGGGGAAATAGAAGAAGATGGGAATGTGCAAAGCAACAATGCCATATAAAAGAACGGATGGATGGATGAAAACAAAAAACGGATGGATACAATCATTTCACAATAAATTTACAATACACATACAACTTCAGCTTGAAAAGAACAGCAGTACAATTTCGCCCATTCGAATGCAGTCTCTTTACTCTTCTTTTGCCCCTTCTCTTTTAAAGATGACAAAAGAATTATTGCTAAATATCTATATATATATACATATGCTTTTAAATACATAGTTGGCCGTTGATCTTCTTAACCCCTCCATTGAACACGAGAAGCGTTCTCACAAGCTCAAGAGACTTGTGCAATCTCCCAACTCTTACTTCATGGATGTCAAGTGTCCTGGTAAGTTGCAATAATAATCACCTTTCTGCTTTGTGTATGTATTGACGTCTATGTTTGCTCTCTAGGTTGTTTGAACATCAGCACTGTTTTCAGCCACGCTCAAACTGTTGTTTTGTGTTCTTCTTGCGGTACTGTCTTGTGTCAACCCACTGGTGGTCGCGCTCGTTTGACCGAAGGCTGCTCCTTCCGTAAGAAGGCCAACTAAAGCCCTTCTTGGTTCTTTTTCCATTTGTGTGAATTCTTGTATATTTTTCTTTTATTCTTTGTAGGGGAATAAAATAGCTTTATATACGTTGCACGCGCATCCATGAAGAAAACAAACACAAAGATGTGTTTATGTTGGATGAGTGATTTATAAAAAGATTTGTTTGTGTAATCTGTTGAAGGAAATACACATATGTACATGCATATGTGCATACTAATAATCTAAAGGAGCACAGCAGGCAGATCAATTTTAATATTGAGACAAATAGAGAAGAAAAAATGGCGTACAACAATTTTATTTCTAAGGAAAAACTGTATCTGCTTTAGGGGTTTTTTTTTGTTTTTTTTGAATAGGAAAATATGTTTTATATCGTGAAAAACCGAGAAAAGGGATAAATAGAATGAGTGGGTGTTGTTGTTATGTTTTTAACCAAAATAATCTTTGGTATCAGTGATAACTGTCTTGACTTTTTCTAAAAGCAGATCAGATTTTTCAAGGATAGAAGTATAGAACTGGGCTGCTTCTTGAGAAGAAAGAACCAAGACTTCAGTGTCTTGTCTTTTTTGTTCTTTGGCTTCAATAGCTTTTTCAATTCTATTTTGAATTTCCCATGCCTCTACGCGCAGTACCTTGCGAGACTCGCGAGCTACACGAGCACTTTGAGATTGAATGTAACCAGATTCATGGGCAGCTTTCTTTACTTTCTTGACCAACTTGCGTTCAACAGCATATCGCATATCACTCACCACATAAACGAAGAGACCCATACCGGCAACGCCTACTGCAGGCATAGCCCAACGACGCATGCTAGGTGACTCCAAAAGATTGGAGACGCTCCAAATACTAGATACAGCGTCCTTGAAACCCAACATACGGCCGCCCACCATGGTAGCAGCGCCCAGAGAGAGAGCAGCACCTGAAAGCTTTTCATCCAAAACGAGGTCGAAAAAGTCTGTGGCTTCAACAGTGACTTGAAGTTCCTTGGGTTTGACAATCAATTTATTTGTGCTGGCGACCATGGGGAACTCGCCAAGCTGATCGGTACCCATGGTGTGAATTTGTTCCAGACATTCACCCGTCATTCGTCTTGCGTAAGATTCTTCTTGTTTGACGTCTTTCAGAACCTTTTGACACATGGAATCAGCAATGTCTTGAGCATATTGCCAGACCAACAGAATACCTGGGTACTCGATTGTTTGTACAGCGCTACCAATATGTTCAATTGTCTGGTTCAGCTTGGTTTGTGCATGCTTTTGAATGGAAGCTACAGCCGATTCGGCAACTCTTTCCACTTGATGTAACATACGGTCCCGGACGGCCAGCAGATGCTCAAAAGCGGGAAGGTCCTGTTGAAGCTCTTGGGTAGCGCGAGTGTGGATATCGAGGGATTGGGTCTTGCTAGCTTCTGAAAGTACATTGACGTCCATTAAGAGGTTGACTAGATAGTTTTTGGCAGGCAAGAGCTTTGACTTTGTACGGTTTTCAAGCACAAACGCTCTTAAACGTTGCTCAAGACGGGCAAAATCGGGAGCATCCAATTTACGGGATCCTGGTTCAAGGTCCACGTTACCTGCACTGACAAAGTGAACAAGGTCCTCAGCATCAGCATAAGTAGCAGGGCTGAGCTGGCGAATTTGCTCGAGAATCAGACGTTTGCAACGGTCCTTGTCCCGGATAGAATCAAACCGGTTGACAACAATGAAAATGTGAGTTTTTTCGTTGGCTGCGTTCCACAAAAACTCTTTTCCCTACAAACAAAGAATAGGTAAGAATGAATGTATTTAACTCTCTATAGGGAAAAAAAAGCCACTTACAGAAAGCGTAAAATGATTTTCAGCGCTCACAACAAAGACAACGACGTCGATTTCTTCTTGACGAGCAAAGACAGCAGTTGTTTTGACTGAGTCCGTATTTAAACCAGGGGAATCGATCAAGGCAATATCGACTACGCCATTGTGAAGTAAACTTTCTTGCATGTTTCTGGCATCATTAGCGTAGACCTTGAGCATTTTATAGTGCTCAAAATCTTCTGTGATCACTTTGTACAAGTGACGCATTTCGATCACATGATATGTGTCAGGATTCAGTCTGTTATATTTCTCAACGCAGGGGATAGCATGCACCTGTTCAAGACCGTCGTTTAACATGGCATCGAGCACCTCACAAAAGACATTGGTACATGGCTGTTGATCAGCAGGTAATATGTCACGCTTGAGGAGAGCGTTTACAAAAGTGGACTTGCCAGAGTTGAGGTCGCCTGTCACTAAGACTTTGGACGAAGTATCGGCTACACGATGTGAAAGCTTAGTGAGATGACGGAGGCTAGTATCCAAACGGTCGCTCAAAAGGTTTGTAATGGACTGGGTCTCTAACGTGCTGAGGTCGGTGGAAGTATGGCCCATCTTCAAGTCTAAGCCTAAAATGTTCAGGTTGGAACCAAATATATTTTTAGTTTGAAAACTAGTGTTTCGAGTGTTTTCCAAAATAGCAGAACTGTCAGTAGGATAATAGATGGGGTACTTTTCTTGGTTGGCTTTGCTCAGATCGTTACAAAGACCTACAGTTGAAGCAATATGAGAAATCAGACGCTGGCAGCTGTCCTGATAGGTTCTCTGTTCTTGGGCTGCATTCAATCGATGTTGATGGGTTCGGGCGGCTGTGGTAGTGGGTGAAGGAGTGGGTGACTCAAAAGAACTGAAAGAGTCCTCGATATTAGAGGCTGAATTTCTTCTTCGAGGTGAAGCTCTAGAAGCTAAAAAAGAAGATCCAAAAGGCGAATCTGTCATAGTGTTTTTCTTTTGCCTGTCACTTTAAAAAATGTGAAAGAGGGAGAGAGGAAAAAGAAAAAAAAAAAAAAGAAAAAAAGGGAAAAAAAAGTGGAACAAAAAAAAGGTTTTTCTTTATTCTAGTTAAAAATTGAATTTTGCCGATTGGACAAATGATTATGCGTCACTCAATGTTGGTTTACCAGCGAGACACAAAGTGAGACACAAGGATAGGGTAGAAGAATAGAAAGCTTTTCGGCAGTGCGTAGAGAGCACAATAGCAATAACAAACTTTCTTTGTTAAAAGCTTAGAGAGCCATTCGCCAATGTTATGACAAATAATCCGTCTTTCCTTTTGAAGCTGCACTTCAAAACAAATATCAAAAGACCTGCTAAATGAAATATCCGCTAGACCGTTCATTACAGACTCGATTACCAACGATATACACACTCTGTACTACTTCCCTAGTAATTTCTCCACACTATTTCACATGGCCCTTTAAACAAATCATAC
>JAIXMR010000127.1:0-71628 GCA_025677835.1 Sporodiniella umbellata | reverse complement strand
TATGGATTTCACTAGCTCTCAACTTTCTCAAATCATTAGTTTCGAACACAAAGAGCCTGAGCCCGAGTTACTTGAAAACCCTGAGCTTGCTTCTGCTATGCGCGAAGGAACCAAAGTGGTTCATCGCGCAGCCGAAACCAGTGTATTTACAAAGTAAGAAAGTCCAATAGTTGCAGCAAACTGGCTTCAGTCACTAACTATTGCTTTTATTTGACAGGCGATTTCTAAAGGGAGAGATTAACGTGGACGAATATGGCCGTTACATCAACTCGCTTTATTTTATTTACAAGTAAGTTGCACGAAAAAGCGGTACCTGTGCAGAAAGCAATTGACAAAATTTTAAAGCTCCATGGAAGAACTGCTTGAAAAACACAAGGAACATCCTACCGTCAACTTGATCCATTTCCCAACAGAACTGAATAGAAAACAAGCTCTGATAAACGGTAAAATACTCTTCCTTCGTTCTGTTTTGTAACATGCTCATGTTATTTATATGAAAAAAAGACTTGGGTTTCTTTTATGGAAAAGACCTTGTTGATACCTTGACAGACCCAAGGACCATAACGCCTGCTGTTAAAAAATATGTCGCTGCTATGGAGGAAGCATGCCAAAAAAACCCTGCCTTGTTAATTGCCCATAGCTATTCGAGGTATCTTGGTGATTTAAGTGGTAGGAGCCAGTATTCAAAGTCTTTTTTTCTTTTTTTTTAACCCCCCCCCCTTTTTCTGTCTACTTAAGGTGGCCAAATTCTCTCAAAGCGCTTAAAGAAAAGCGTTTTAAAGTACGATGAAAACGATAGCTTATGGGACTCAACTGAAGGATTGGAGTTTTATCATTTTGATAAACTAGGAAATCAAACGGAGTTCAAAAATTTCTATCGTGAACGCTTGAATGCTGCTAAAGTAAATGCCAGCACGAGAGGTACTTGAAAAGTTTTCTAGATGTACACAGGCAAAAGATCACTAATTTTTCTTCTTTTTTTGCTTTAGAACTCGTCGTTTCAGAGGCAGTCAAATCGTTCGAGCTAAATATTGCCCTGTTCGACGAAATCCAAGAATTGTCTGATGCCAACCAATTGGTTGCTACCTCTGTAAAAATCTCTGAAACTGCAGTAGTATCTGAAAGGACCCAGGAATTGAACACACCCAAAGAAACAAAAACAAACTATATTCCTTGGATTTTAGTCTCCGTGGCTACTGTTGCTGCAGGTGTTGAACTCTACCGTCGCTACAAAAAATAATTTATTCTATATAACACTAGAGGGCTACTTTTTTTTTTTTTCTAAAGAATAAAAATGTGATATTTATTAGATAGGACTGACCTTTAAGCAATCGTCATACATGTTTACCGGATGCTTTACAAATACTCAAAGATGTTCTGGAGGATGCTACCACAACCCTCATTTGTTTTTGTTGACAAACTGTCTTTGAGCAATATTTAAAAAGGGGAGTACTTTGCCGCTTCAAAATGAGTTTTACTGAATTTTAGAGCCAGACTGCCTTATACAACTTTCTTATATAATTAGGTATACTTTCAGTATCTTAAGAGGGAACATTTTTATAGAAGGAAATTCTCACCTCCAGAACTTTGGACGCTTGTAATGGCGCTCTTTGTCGTGTTTTGCAAAGTTTTTGTCGTTGTTGTGCGTATTAATAAAAATTTACTATCTGTCCTGATGGTGCTATATTCTGGCAACGATTATATGAATATGTGTAAAACAGCATCTAGTAGGAGGTTCTTATTACGACTCATTCATTATATATCTAGTTTAACTATGAAATGTTGAAGTAATCTATTCTCTCATGTATCTTTTTTCTAAAAGCTTTTACTGTTTGTTTATTATAGCCTTGATAATTGTATAACCAAGCGATTGTAATGATCGTGCGGTTATTGTTTTATATCAATGGCAACAAAGTAAACATAAATTAAAAATTCGGGTTAAGAGGACAACAGACAAGAACAGGAAGATTGAGAGGTTATTTTAGTTTTTAGACCACTTCAGTTTCACGAGCTTTTTCGCTAATCTATAAGGCCACGGTTGCAGAAATAAAATGGAGAGAGCTGAAGGCGGATGGCTCGTGATGTTTTCAGGTCACTACTACTAAAATTTTTATAATAGTTTCGGCAACTACTTTGGGCTTTTGTGTGTAGCACGCGTTATAGAAGCCGAGTATCTCTTGCCTCTACTGTGGGCCGTAGGAACTCATAAATTACATATTTCTAGACTCTTTATTTAAATAGACGGACGAGCAACATGTGCTCTGCCAAGTCTTCTGAACCAGAGTAGAATAGACAGGCTTCTTCAAGACTTTTGAAAAGTATCAGATTGTGTAAAAGACATCACAATATTATCTTATTTTTGATAGTCCCTTAAATAACGTTTCATTTTGTAAGTGTTATTTACATTGTCCAGAAAAGGTGCTACAGGAGAGGCTGTACATTGGACGCTGTACTGTTCACAGTGGGTCAAAGAGGCTGCCTTTTGAGAAAACAAAAACCTTTCTTTTATTTAAAAAGCACTCTTTAGTGCTGCGCTAACTGTATACAAATAAACACTCTAGAATAATTTTATTCCTCCAGTCAGGTACCAATAGAGAGCTACCACGCCAAGTGAAAGCGAGGCAGGCAGGAGATCCAGTTGAATAATAAGATAAATCCATGTTGTTGCTAGACCAGGAGCACGCATCATTTGACCTAATGAGGGCGTGTTCTTTATTGTAAACATGAGAAATGAGCCGGCAAAAGCAGCTACAATGGTCATCAACACCTGTGTTGTTCTGTCTGCTCTATAACGGTTCGTGATATAAATAAATGGAACAAGCACTACAAAAAGAAAAAAAAAAAAAGGTGGTTGAGCATGCATGTATGTTTATTTCGGTGATGAGTATGTCAGGCTTCTTTTCTTGTTATATACATCGCGATCTTACCTGGTGCTATTTTAGCGACTTTTAGTGCCATCGCAGTGTAATTCCATTCTTCAGAGTATTGAACCTTAACCACAACATCGAATGTGGCAAATAAAACAGCAAACGGGAAACTCATAAACATTGCCATAAATACATGTTCAGTTGTCGTTACGTTTTGTTCTTTTATCTCCTCTTCACGTTTTTTCACTTTCTGCAATAACCCTGTCTGATCCAACATTCTCATCTTTTCCTCTTCTGGGATGTCATCCCCTTTTTTGGGAATCCTATTGATAAGCGGCTCTTTTACTGGCTTTCTATTCATTTGAGATGGTTTCATTCCTTTTGCTTTAGACATGCTGAAATAGTTTTTGTTTACAAAAAAGCGAAAAGCTCTCCTCTTTCCCTTTTTTAAACTAATTTTTTTAACAGGTTTCACGCCTTTTTTTTCTGTTATACTGTCAGGACTGTCATTTCATGCAAAGACTGAAATTGAATAACAAACCCTTTCAAGTTTATGTCCAATGTTACTATATTCTCATTATGCACTCTATCCATATAACGGAAATTGTGTTTCCACATGCAAACGTAGCTATAGGCTGTATTGACCACAAGGACTGCAAAATTTTCTTTTGTTTCTTGGGTTGTTCAGAACAAGGCCTCAAGCAATTTTGCTCCATAGTTACACCACTGTTTGTATCTGGCTTTTTTTCTTTTTTTTTTTTTGTAAAAAGCGTTATGGCTTTACATTTGTTGTATGAGTACAACATCTAGTTTGCTGTCCTTTAACTTTATTCGTTTTTTGTATTAAGTCGTCTCATGCCTTCAAATGCCTTAGTGAAAAAAGGTCTGATTTCATTTACTTCCATTAGTGATAAATTATTCATCTACAAATAAGCCTGATAAATAATCCTTTCTTTTCTATTTCTACAGATAATTATATTTCTTACTCCAAGATATTTATCATCCAAATAGTCTAAACCTAATCTTGCTTTAGCTTGTCGTGTTTCTCGTAAATTTTTCAATAGTCCACGTATCTGTCCAACGTTTGGAATGTCATCTGCTGCACTAAAAATCTGTCAGATCATACAAAAGAAAAAGAAGGTTGTATACAAAATAAAGCTGTATTTACGTATCAATCAAAAGCTGAGCTATCTCCATATAATGGAATGGTAATTTACTGAATTCCGGGTTTGTTTCCTCTTCCTCCTGTCGTTGTTTCAAAGACTCTAAAAACCTTTAGGAAAAAGAAATATGTATCCTCCTCTAGTCTCCATTACCAACTGTAAGCCATTCTGGACAGACAATGTTACATTTGTTTTCTCTCTTTAATAATAGTGCCATCCATATAAATACTTCTACGCTTAAGGGAGGTCGAAATGGTGCTACTTTTTCCTGTAAGCTGTTTTAGACAAGCTCATGTTTCTCGACTTTTATTTTGTTTTACTTGAATAAGTGGGATACCCGGCAATCGTGTATTTGGGATAATCTTTATTTTTTGTTCTGTAGCAATGAATTCGATTTCACCAGGCGTAAATGCTGATTGGTATGAACGTGGTAGAGCCATTCTTTAGTAATAACAATAACAGAAAAATAAAAATGAAAATAAATATATGCAAATTAGGAAAGACACCCAAAAGCCACATCCCACGCAAATAAAATGAACCGATGCTTTTAGTTTATGATTTCGAGAAAACCTTTAAAGAATTCAAACCGCTTTGATACAATGCATTCTGTATTTCATTGGCTAAAGCTATGTATATTTTACTATTTACATACAGATAAAAAGCTTACATAGAAACAAAAGCCTTTGCTTGTTGCAGTTCGAATTTTCTTAAGATATTTTTAAAAGTCCACGCATACATTCAAAAGGACATCTTAGAAGATAAAGGTGCACTGAGAATCGATATTCTATTAAAAAAAAGAAAAAAAACTTATTAAAACGGAATTCGTAATAGAAAAAAAAAGAAAATGAGCTACCAACTGACCTCTCTTTTTAGGAAGTAAAACAGATATTTTTCAAACTAGATGTAGGCTAAAATTTTGCCACCAACACTACGTCTTCTCAGTTTGAAACACCCACATGGAAATTCATTGTTTAAAAAATACCAAACTACCGGCAGCTATTAAACTTCGCAGCTTTTTTTATTTATCAATTGTATTAACTGTAAAATAAAAGAGAGCTATACAAATCTATACCTAAATAGCAAATAGAAATAAATCAAACAGATTTTTAAAGAAAGCATTCTGTATGACATTGCCATTTTCGAAAAAAGTTGCCCTGTAATACAAACATAGGTTTGACAAGGTTAATGTAAAAGCAGTACTTTGCTGTTCAAACAGACACTAAAAAAAGTTCCGAGCAAGAAAATATAGTTTGCTAAAACACCAGCGTTAATTGATAGAGAGAAACAAGATAGTTAGTTTATCAATTGTATAGAGTACATGTGTCCTTAAAACATACACACACACAATGGAAAGCTATTATTACTTTATTAAATTACAATTGAACTGTTTTAGTGCGTATTCAAAAGAGCTTCACGTAAATCAAAGTATGTGTGATCTATACGCATTATCAATAATAGCAGTATAGGCCTTTGTATTTTATTTTTGAGAAAAATGTAAATGGGACAACTTGAGTTTTTTTTTTTTTAGGAAAAATTGACGATACATCTCATACATATAAAACTGCTTACCTTTAATCGGATATAACAGGAGAAATATTAATCTACACTGCTTCGACTAACGAAAGGCTTTGGCTACCATTAGAATCTACAAAGAAAAGAAATTGTAAAAGTAGAAAACTTCTCTTTTTTTTTTTCTTTCTACTCCAAAAAAAAAAAAAAAAGAAAAAAAAATGATCCGGAAATTTATATCGATACTTTTTATTTTCCTAGGAGCAGTACAAGCTGGTATAAACGTATATACAAGTACACAATATAAAATGGACCGAGGCACAGTACGTTATTACGACCTCAATGTCACTCAAGGACATATCAACCCAGATTGTTCACCATACGCGCATCCAGTTTTACTTATTAATGGTCAAATGCCGGGACCTCCAATTATAGCAGATCAGGGCGATATGATAGAAATTACAGTACGTAATCAGATTAAAGGCCCTCAAAAAGTTGCTATTCATTTTCATGGAATTCGACAATATGGGTCCAATCACGCTGATGGTGTGCCATTTTTAACACAATTCCCAGTCAAGCCGGGCGATTCCTATGTACATAAATTTCGAGTTGTCAACCAGGCAGGAACTTATTTTTACCATGCTCATATCGGCCTACAAGAAGAGACAGTGTTTGGGCCGATCGTAATCTACGAATCAAAAGATACGCGACCAGAAAACTTGACACCCGAAGAGGAACTAGATCTGGAAGGACCAATACGACAGTTGGAGGCCGGTCCATTCAAGTACGATTTTGAGCGTACTATCATGCTAAGCGAATGGTGGCATCAGGGCCGTATGTCAATGGAAGATTTTGTAAAGGGTCCGAAATTCTCGATGATCCCAGAAGCTAACAGCGTTTTGATTAATGGAAGGACGCTACATAATGACAGTAAAATCTCGTTACCACAGTGCGAGGGCTATGAGGTGATTTCTGTTTTGCCGAACAAGGTTTACCGCCTTCGTGTAGTCGGTGCTACAGCCTTTCGCACACTCGCCTTTGGAATTGCTGGACACAGTATGACAATTATTGAAATTGATGGGGAGCTTATAAAGCCTTATGAGGTGGACCAACTCGAAGTCACGCCCGGTCAGCGATTCTCTGTCCTAGTTCACACAGACAACAAACCAGGCGACTATAGCATGGAAACTATTCGTGCTTGGTCAGATGGTGTTCCTAAACCAACAAACGGATTAGGAGTGTTAAGATACCATACCGCCAATTCACTGAAAGATGCTGTTCTCGAGCCCCCAGAGCGACGCGCTGATTTGGACGAGACTGAAATACAAAACTGGATATGGCCAAAGATAGAGCCTTTGTATGGTGTAGATCCTGTTGTTAGAAGGCCAGCTAGTAGAACCATCAAACTTAGAACTGTTGAGGCCCGTAGTCCGCATGGGCTCTCTAGATTCTTTGTCAATGACGTAGCTTTTATGGAAGAGTCAAGTAACCAGCGTCCTATACTCTATGACGTTTTAACTCAAAGACGTAATTTACCTGATGTTTTTGCAAGGTCCACATCTGGCTTTGATTCATACCTAGGTACTTATCCTCTGGCACACTATGAAATTATAGATCTAGTCATTCAGTCTACATATTATCCTGGAAGCCCTTGTAGAAGTCATCCATGGCATACTCATGGTCATTCGCACTGGGAGATTGCTTATGGTGAAGGCGAATACGACGAAGAAAGAGATGGCCAAACAAGAAACATACCCAGGCCCATTCAAAAAGACGTTACCTTGATCTACCCCGCTATAGACGAAGAGCTGTCTGAAGGTGCAGATAGTAATGTAGCGTTAGGCTGCGGTTGGTCAAAAATTCGTATAATAGCTGATAACCCAGGAATATGGGCTGTGCACTGCCACAATACGTTTCATATGCTACTAGGCATGATGGTTGTTCTTGAAGAAGCACCCGAACTTATTACAAATAATTCTCTTATAGACTTTCAAAACTATCCTTTATAGTTTATTCCCATTAATAAAATAAAACTAACAACCACCTCGAAGAGCTAATACTAAATGAAGAACAGAGCCTCCTTCAATACCATATTGACTGGCAGTCATTTCATCAGCCCTAAAAAAAAAAGGAGAATTAGCCAATTTATACATATTATTATGGTAGACATCTACATTTGCTTTCCGCTATAAATCAATCTTTGTTGAGGTGGTGGAATACCCTCTTTTTCTTCAACACGCTCTTTTATACGAGAGATCTTGTCATTGGGCTCAATATCGATTTCAATCTGTGGTTGCCTTTAGAAAAACCTATTCCATCTCGACCTTTTTTTTATAAAGAAAAAACTTACTTCTTTACCAGTTAAAGTCTATTTCATTTTGAGTTTGATTTCGATATCATTTATTGGCAATTACCTTCACTTTGACAAGCATCTTTAAAGTTAAACAAAACAAAAAAAGGACGTGTCGTTCCAAAAACAGTCCATTTGGTGTATTTTCCAAAATCGAATTCAATGTCCACAAAACACACCCTTTGTGATTCTTAGGCGCTTTATGCCACCATAATGTATGTCATTTCTCTGTTCTTTAAAATACAAACTCCAAGTGCCGTATATTAAATTGGTTTGATAACCCAACATATTATTAGTTGTGAATTAAAGAAACAGGCTCTTTGTATTTGTGTTCCCGAGTCCCCCATATACGCTCTGCATTTTAACAGGCTAGCATTTTGCTTATGTGTACTACAACACCGGAAAAAAATATTGTTCAAAGACAACTGTGTGTCTTGAAAATACAAATTAAGGTCGATTAATTAAATTTGAAAAGTATTTATTGGATCGACTAATAAATTCCGTTTGATACAATACGCTTACATCCGTAGGCGCTTCTTCCAGCATTACAATCAGCGTAAGAGTTGCAGCATCTCATGCAATAGGTGCCGTCGTTGGGCTCAATCATGTTGACATAGTACTTGTAACCGTGACACATAGACTTGGGAGGCGAGCCTTTTCCGTGGTTATCGTACTGTCCGCCTTCATCAGTATTGGAGAGCTCCCAAGCTGAGGGATTGAATCTGCCAGTAACTTGAGTATAACCAGCAGCTTCGTCAGTATAAAAGTTAGCTGTGGTGATAAAGGTCACTGGCAAAGTGAGAGCACCAGGGGCCTTGGCATTAGGCTGAGTACAGAAAGCGCGGGCATTTTTTTCAGAGTTTGCAATGGCGTCGTTGTCTATTTTACCACCATTGGCCTGTTTATTTCCAGGGCTAGGGGGCAGGAAAAGACAAAAATCTTTTCCGCTGGTGATTTGGGCAGTCAATCCATAGACATAGTTGTAGTTAGGAGTGGAAGTGGCAACAGCTGTGGTTGTTGTTTTGACTGGAGATCGAGTGGTAGTGGTAGCGGTGGTGGGGATGACTGTAGTTTTCTTTGTTACTGTTGTCTTCTTTGCGCCTGTTTGAGTAGCTTCTTTTACAGTAGTCGTAGTCTTTTGCTTTTTGCTAGACTTTGTAGTTATTTTTTTAGCGCTAGTCTTTTTAACCGTAGTTTTCTTGACAGTAGACTTTTTAGCTTTAGTCTTTTTGGTGGTAGCTTTTTTGGCAGCTTTTTTGATGTTGAGGGATTTAGACTTAACACACAATTTTTGTCCAGCAACAACATTGCTACATCTACTGTTAACTAAACAAAACAAAGATAGCATAAATAACCATGTAACTGATGTGTCTCTACTTACGATTGGTGTTTAATTTGTGTAAATCGCTGGATGAGACTCCTGCATGACGAGAAAGAACACTACACTTTATATAAAGTAAGTAACAAGAAAAAAAAAGCTTCTGAATAAAACATACGGATTTATCTGAGGATTTTGCAATATAGTGTTTAGAACACGTTATGGCAGCAACATCAGCTGTTAAAAAGGTTGCAATACAAGCAACAGCAATCGCAGAGGTACGCATTATTAATGAGTGGTATAGGGAAAGTGTTCAGTAAAAAACGAAGGACAAGGTTTTTAAAGGAAAGAAAGTATTAAAAAAACGAATTTTTTCCATTCACAATAAAGACTTTTATAGTGTTTTTTCTGTCTATTGTTCCACATGCATATATATAGTTACACTGATTACCTTTTATTGAATAAAAACGAGTGAGAGATTTATATTCAGGTTCTTCTATTTTATATTTAGGTCGCTGCTGATCTCTGTGTCACTAAGAACTAAAAACGATAAAAGTCAAACCTTAACATTTAAAAATAACCTGTGGAACAGGCGAACAGGAGACTTCAATGTGTATGAAAGGTACTTTTTTAATAAAAGAGAAAAAAAGCATCTGCCACAAAGTATTTTTGGTACTTTGTTTCTCATTTTTGGTCTCTTCATATTTCTTTTTTGGGTTGAATTTTCCAAAACAAGGTACCTTTGGGTATTTCCTTCATTTACTTTTTTGTGTCGAAATTAGACAATAGGCTACGATCTACTCTCATAATTAGTTTATTCAATCGGAGCGATAGCGCTGTTTTTTTTTTTTGAGGAAAATAGCTTGGCGATTCTGAAAGAGACAGCAGCGAGCGTTTTATTAGGATAAACCTGAATAGGAATTAAAGGCGCATAACGCTATCTTCTTTAGGGACTGGGCGTGTTACAGCGTTTTTACGGTTGAACGTGCCGTTTTTTTAGATCTTCCACTTTTTCGGAATTTTAACTATACGGGTAGATACAGGTTTTTGATCTAGAATTAAGGAAGTGTACAACTTTAGTAAGCTGACAGACTGGGTCCAGTGTTAAAATGTCTGATTGGCTCGCTAATTGGGATTAAAAGTCGATGGGCACCTTTACACTATTTGGCAAAAGAAAATTGTCTAGAATTTTGTCGTAGCTTTAGCTCAACAAAAAAGAGAAACAAACGCTACAATTCGTTTTAAGGAGAGCCCTTGGCTCTATACTTTAAAAATAAAACAATCAAAAATAGCTTGAGGCTACAAAACAATGTGCAAAAGCTTTCACTTTATTTTCTTATTTAAGCAAAGGAGTACATTTCTTTGTGATCATTATGGTTAGGTTCCATATTACACAAAAGGCTCACAGCACTACTGCCTGCAAAAAAGTACGAATGAGCACTCGTGTCTTGCTAATTACCAAGCCACATGTTTTTTTGTCACAATGTATTAGCTGCATATCTTTATAGGAAGATACAAAAAGATAGACAATGTTTTGAAACGCAGTTTCCTGATTAAGCCTGTATTACGTTTCCAACAGTTTCTAGCAAATCAACAGTTAATGAATTGTCAATATAATATTTTAGGTGGAAGCCATTAATGTACTATGAGGCCCAAAAAAGTAAACAAACAAACCAAAACAGAAAGTCTTATACTTTCTCCACTACTTTTTTTTTAATATAAAAAAGAAAGATGTACAAAAAAAAAAAAAAGAGAGAGAAAACACAAAGGTTTACATTATATTGCTCAGTTCGTCGGGGACACTTCTGGTCCTTCTTGCGTTGTATATTGCATTTGTTCAGGCATTGTTGGTCTCTGTAGCATATTCTGAGGCCCAGAATTATTTATCATCATATCATGTTGGTAGCGCATTATAGGTGTACCTATTTATTTATTCATTTTTTTTTTAGAAAAAAGAAAAGCTCTGGCTGTTATCGAACTTACCTTGGTATTGGTACATTTGTGGAGGCATCCCTTGAGGAACCATGTGCGATCTTTGTGGCGAGGGATACCCTTGAGGGAATGGCGAGCCATCTACTAAATAGTCAGTTTGATGTAAGCAACAAGTTAAATGGCTTACGGGGGGATATATTATTCATTTGAGGACTATAGCCCACAGATGCTGGAGCCCCGTTTGGTGACATAGATGCAGAGATGGGTACATTGGAAACAAACTATGTCTAGAGTTAAATGCCAGCCTTTTCAACACAAGAAAATATACATACTTGAGGGCTCATGTAGGGAACACCACCTTGTTGAACGCTCATTTGAGGCATACCTGGCACGTACTATACGAAAAAAAAAGTGAGTAATTGACATATAAAGAAAAAACTATTTACTTGAGGGTAATGGTATTGAGGATAGCCATAACCATAGCCAGGAGAGGGGTATCCAGTAAATACATCTTCGTCATAGGTGCTGAATTGATTGAATTGAACCCTATAGGATTTTGACCCAAAGGGCCAGGTAGGGCCTACTGAACTTGGGCTATGAGCTTTCTTTAAAAAGGATGGCTTGATTGTGTCCTTAACGCTCACTGGTTCACTAACCGAGTTTCTTTTTAATTGTTTGGCCCCAAAAAAGGAACCGACATCGTCTTGCTGTGAGAAGCTAGTGCCAGGAACAAAGGCAGCAGCAGTAGGGTTGGGTTTAAAAGAGGAAGCCTTGGCATTCAGCTTGAAAGTAGACCCTGAAGACGGACTGGCACTAGCATCCAGACATTTAGGTTCGGTGGGTGTGGGTGACGAAGGTTTGGAGGCGACTTTTGGGGTTGGAGAGGGTGCAGCGGCAGGTGAGCTGGGTGGATTTTCTGCCTTTTTTTTCTGTTCATCCGAGGATGGCGACCCGGCAGAAGAGGGGCTTGAGTTGGCTGACTTTTTTGACAGTAACGGCAACAAGTCAGCGGGAACAGGTACATTTAATTTGAAAGTCTGGTGAAACATCATCAGTTCTGCTAGTCTACCATCCTTTTCCTTTTTCTGTAAAGCCTGCTTTTTTGCATTGAGTTTAGTTTTTTCCATCATAGCAAAGTGTTTGAAAGTACTGGCTACTTCCGACTCGATTCTAATTGGCGACTCGATGTCTTTGACCTTTAAAGATTGAATTTTTTTTGGTTTTGTTTTGAGTTATATTGTTATTATTTTTGCTTTATTTACTTTTTCTTGTTGAATTTTTTCGTTAGATCCTCTACGGGATGCAGTAAGATTAGCTATGGGCGAAGAACTATTTTTTGGGGACTCAGCATTAGGATTGTTGCTAGGAATAGTTTTGGCTTTGGTAGCAGGAACAATGCTAGCTTTGCTAATAGGGACAGTGTTAGCCTTGCCAGCGGGGATAGTGCTCCTTTTTTGAAATTCTTGTTTTTGTGTTTGGGTACGAAGAGCAGGAGGTACGTATTTGTCTCGTGCAACAGCACCATACAAATCTTCTTCATCCATGCCACTGTTATCAATCGAAATACCACGCTCTTCCAGCATATGTACATTAGTTGTTGAAGTCTATATCGAGTCAGCATATTAGTTGAAAATCATAGCGACTTACCTTTTGTATTTCGTTAGCAACCTTGATGGCATGCTTTTCGCGATCTTTAAATCCAGGGGCTGATCTATCTAGATGGGTTGTGTACATCTCTTCGTTAAAATCTGTCTTCAACCCAAATAGCTTCTCGTTGACAGCAAACTGATCCCAGTGGGACTCTCCAGTTGACGCTTCCAAGCTTTCATCTGCTAGTTCCAAAGCGCTGTCTTCCTCGCTAGGAGCCCATCGATGTAGCTCTCTCTCCTTCGTTTCCAATTTTCCGCTAATATCAGTATCGGTTTTAAACGCTGTATGTTACGTTAGTCAGAGTTGGATGATTTCAGTTTATCCTTACAGCTATGCTCTAGTGTATTTTCAGAAAAATCGATATCCGAAACTGTTACTTCAACCAAGTCTTTGGAGTAAATCAACAGCTGGTGTATAATTGGATTGGGATTGGTTTTGTCCTGCAAAGAAGGAGCTGCAGGGTCAAATATTTTTTGAGCAAAGTTCAAGGCAATAGCCAAATCTCCTTCAGTAGATGCACCATGAAATACACCCTGAAATCTACTTCCGTCCTTAACTGTTGCATCAACTACTGTGCCCTTTTACAGTGGTGAGTTTTTCTTATTATTGTTATTTGTAAAATATACTATTTACAATCATGTTTCCAAGTAGAAACAACATTCTGTCATGCATTAATTTAAGTGATTCTTGATCTTCCAAAACTGTTTCGTTATTGGGGTACGCGCTTTGATTATTGTTTCGTGTCGTAGTGTTTGCTAGCCCCTTTTTAAAGCTAGTGTTGCCATTTGCACGGCTTTTTTTTTTTTTTGGGTTAGTCTCAAGTTATGAGGCATTCTTCTGTTTAATTGTTAAGCCCTACCTTTGCTTTGAAAGCATCCCCGCTTCTTGCTTCCTTCCTTGCGATTTAGAAAAGGACATTTTGAGCTGTTATAGTTTTGCTGTTTTTGTGTTGTACAGAAACCAAAAGAAAAAAGAAAAAAAAAGGGAGACGGGATACATGCAATACATTTTAATGAATAATCCGATCCGCGCTCGCTTCGGGTAAATGAAAAAAAAGGGAAAAAAGCGCTACAGTAGAATACTTTATAGCCATTTGACGACAAACAAAGCAGAATAGCTCAATGAGACACAATACAACCAGGGAACTCAAGAAAAAATTGTACTCTTTGTTTTGTATAAATAGCAGCTTCTTTGAAGATCCTAGCTGTCAACAAAGAGGCAGATCTTAAACAAGTACATATATATTTAGTAAAAAAAAATCTACAGCAAAAGTGTTAATTACGTACTATCAACATTGAGTATTTTCTAAAAGCGCTGGAGTACTCAACTTTTTACAATTACATATTAGAAACGAGTACGATAAGAAATAGAATGCCAGTACATGTACCACAAGATCTGACTTAATACATATGGCAATCTATATCAAAAATGCTTCCCTATCTACATAGACGCAGCTTAAACAACATTCAACTAAATTGAAAAAAAATCACTTTTAACCATAATCAGTGATGGGGTGCGTTGTTTCTTACGATAACACTTCTTTGCTTTGCTATCAAGATTTCGATTCTCTTCTGTTACTACAGTCAATTGAAGTAATTATACAATGTATTGCAATTAGCTTTGCTTTTTATTAAGGAATATTGAAAGCTGACTGAGAAATGCTACTGCAGTTATGGAAAAAATAAACTTCCACACACAACGAAGTATACAGCCTGTCCGTATATTCAATCTCCGAAAATAGTGACTGCCCTATCAACCCTACTCTGATAGCCCTTCCCAAAAACTTTTTCTTTTTTCGACTACATCTAACCAATCAACAAAATGAATGTGTCTAGAATCTTGATTTCTCAATTAAAAGCTAGAGCAACTAGTTTAAGTGCTATGCCTAAATGTAAATTTATAGAAAGTATAAGTGCACATGCCTGACTCTTTAGCTAGTAAATTACTCGACAGTTGTGACAAAAACGCCCAAAATAAACGTTATGCAAGAAATAGAGAAACAACAAATCGACAAGGCCAACACAGATGGACGCCGCGAATTGTTCTCACGTAAAAATAACAAAGGTGTCCGACCTGGGTCTGTTGTTATGGTTGAAACTTTCAATGGACCTAATGAAACTACTACATCTACCTTCATGGGTGTATGCATCTCTATCAACAGAAAAGGAATTGACACCAACTTCACTCTTCGCAATATTGTCATGCGTGTTGGTGTTGAGCAAAGGTACAGCCTCTATTCGCCCTTGTTGAAAAGCGTCAAAATTCTGCAAAAGCCAAATGAAGACAAATATAGAAGAGCCAAGTTATATTACCTGAGAGATCAACCTGGTAAAGCATTCCAGTCCATTCAGGGGCTGTGGAAGCAAGAACAGTTAGCAAAAAAATAATGTGTCAATAAAGTAGAAATTTTTTTAAAAAAAAGAGCGCCAATATAAATGGGAAGAGAACACTATGGGTTATTTATTCTTTCAGAAGTTTAATAGAGTGATAATGTACTTTGGCAAGCCCCACACCTCCTCGAATAGTTAGCAGTTGACTAATAGGCATATTGTTTCGTAAAGTGGTAAAAGCAGGTAATTCGCCGTTGGTCCAGTCATCGTAAATACAGCTGAAAAGCACTTGACCAGCATTTTGGTTATCAGAAAACGATAGGTCCCAAAAAACAGGCTTTTCTTCTTGATTGGAGTAGGCTGTCAATGCATGCACTACTCGTTTTTCGTCGTTTGGAACCTCGATCAATCGACCATTGATTCTAGCTTGTAATCCATTTATAGAAAGGTTATCAAATTCCAGGTGGCATAACAAACTGTTTTTTGCAACAGTGGTAATACTAACATTGCATACATGATCTTCGCAATTGTTTCGTTTTACGGTAATGTCGATTTCTTTTTTGGGGTTTTCTGCATAAATAGGATTGAGATCAGTTTGATAGACGCATCGAGTTTGGTAGCCTAGATACTTTTCGCAATTCAGTGTGTCAAATTCAGAAGCCGTTAAAGCTTGCTGAAGAGTTTTCTTTAAAACTTTAGATGAGGAAACACCAGTATAAAGACTGACTGTAGACAGAGGGTTGGTAGAGTTATATTCTTGATTAAAGACAATTCTGTTGGGAGAGTCGCCATCATTGAACGGTCCAACAACAGCACATGATAAAAATGCTAAAACAAAAACACCACAAATCACCACAGCTGTCTTTTGTTGCTCTCCGGCTGCGTGCACCCATGGTAATAAATGCAATACCAAAAGAAGAATAGGAATACAAACTAACAAGTAAACTTTTTGAAGGAAAGTGAGATGCTTGTACCTATATAAAGCTATAGTAAGCTTATTCTATGACAACTTACTTGATGACTCAGCAGTTCCGTCTGCAGAGGTATGGCGCATACAGTCGACAATAAACAAAATTAACTCAATGATTAGAGTGGCAGGCATCAGTGTTTGGGCTACCAAGGCAGCCAACCATGACTTTGTGTGGTTTTTGATTTGTTGCTCCTCCTCGGTCAAAGGAGCAAGCGGAACCAAGATGGCAGTGGCTATTGTACTGCTCAACAGAAAGAATACAACAGGGTAAGTGCTTGCAATCTTTTGAGATCCAAGGAACGTGGCAGCGACCAAAAGAATCCACCAGAAAATTGTCAAACCGTAAAAATTGACACGGATATTGTCAAGGTTAGCAGTTACAGAAGAGGCCCACTTTTCAAGAGCCAGCTGGGATAGAAGCAAGCCTAGGAAGGCTGCAATGAACAAGTAAATGCAAACCCAATACATATTTCCATATGTAGAGGAAGGGTTTGCCATAAGCATAGCACCAGATGCGATAATTACTGCAATAACCATGAACACAACACTAGCTAGGGTAGCAAAAAGCCCTTGGAGCATCAGGTGTATATTGTACTTTAGTGCTTGCTTCTTTTGTTCAATACTCAAAGACTCGTTAGTAGAAAACCAGCCCCAAGTAAGTGCAAATACAGGAACAAAGATGAGCGCAAGAATATTGGCAATTTGAGCAGTTTTGAAGGTGTATACAAACATAAATCGACCAAGAATATCGTAATATATTATAGGCTCAGGTGCCTTGGTTTGATTTAAAAACCCTTTCTTATCAATGCTCCTTACAGAACCCAAAGCCATTTGCCCCATATGTTGAAGAGCTGATGGAGTGGTATGAACCAGGTCATCTCTTTGTGTATGGTAGTGGGATCTAGGGGTATAGAAAGCAATATCCATTCCTGGGATATTATGCTTTAAAAAAATTGTGTAGTCTGTGTCACTCTTTAGCAGTTTAGCTTGTAAAAAGTCACTTCCAAGAGGCGATGCATGCAAAAACCTAGAACTTGATGAGGCGAGGCCTTGTGTAGCAGCTAAGTTGTTGCTTCGAAGAAGCAAAGCGCGTCCCCCTGCGCCAGTACCTTCCAAATTGACAAACACCTTTATTGTGCTAAACCAAGGATGTTTAGCAAATTGCTCAGCACCGAGTAACCCGCCCTCCTCAAAATTGTTGAACAAAAAAATGACAGTGTTTTCTGGTGGGTTTTTGACAAAGTATCGTAGCAGTTCAAGAGCCACAGCGGTTCCCATGCCATTATCAGTGACTCCATGGCTGGTAGAAACACTATCTATATATATGTGAATACGTAATCATGACTATAGTTTTATCGTTAATTTACCGTAGTGCGCATTTACTAAAAAGGACTCGCTTATGTTTTTTGACTTTCCAACTATTCTTATCATCACATTTCTGGAGTCCATATACCAATATTCGTCTTGAATACATAATTAGCCCATAAATCTGATTTACAGAAAGCCTATAGGACTATACCTGTGTAGAATTTATCTTTTTTCATTACCAACTTGGTGGTGTCATTGGCTATAATATCCATTTCAATTCCATTTCCTGTGGCCTCTTGTTTCAAGTCTTCGCTCACGCTGACAATCCAGTCTTTGAGATAGCCATTTCCTCGTTGGTTAGCAGAATGTGGGGTATTAAATTTGGACAAGTAATTATTATAACAGTGAATTCCTGCAAAGTCGCCCTCTTGTTGGGCTTCAATGTCTGACAATGGGGTTGGTAAAGTGCTTCTAATGACGTGAATGGTCGACAAAAGAACAATCAGAAACCCAAAAACATAAGAGTATATTAGCTTAGGGGTTTTGATTGTCTTGTTTATTTTAACTCTCCCTCTCTGTAAAAGAGGCGTCTGCTCATTTGATGCTTCGCGTGAGGAAGACATGTTGCAAGTAGAAAAGAAATTACCCACACTGGTATTTAACAGGTATTTTAAATCCCCGTACGACAATGCAGCCAAAAGCAGATAAAATTGACTAAAAAAGTATTATTGGTTGTTTGTTACTGATAAAAGTGCAAATGTAAAACCAACAAGTCACTCTTTCATCTCCATATGTTTATCTTCAATAAAAATCTCAAAAATTGCAATATTATCTCAATTTTTTAGTTTTTCGAATAACTTTCAGCAAATTTTACTTGATATACCCTTCTACGCTTTGCGATAAATGCCCCAATAAAAATATTTTGTATATATTCATCAGTAGCTGTAAACTATTTCAATTTGTCTGTCGCTATTATGTTGCTGCAAAAAACACTCAATTTAAGCCCTCTTAATTGTCATACAAAAAGACTAGCCCCAAGATTTTTTATATTGATTCGTTTTTACAGAACCTAACAAAAAACATTGTCTGCTTACTTGGTATAAAATGTTATTTGCAAAAGCGATAAGCATATTAGAGTTTCAACTCTGTTCTGATTCGCCTGTTAAGTAACCTTGGTTCATAAATGGAGTAAAGGACAGGCGAATCGTTCGATCAATAAAACCATTGGTGACTTAGTCATTGAGCAATTATTTTTTTTTTAAAAAAAAAAAGCCTATTGTAACAGCTTGGTTTTCAAAAACTATCTACATGGGCATGATAATAAAACCGTTTTTATAGAGAAATGTTTTTATACCTAAACGTTCAGATCGGTCATTTGATGCAAAACGATCTTTTTATCTTAAAACTTTTTTATCCAAGTATGGTATTAAGATCAAAAAACGCTTTTGTTTAGTATAAATAGTTTATGATTTAGCTATTTGCTGTGCGTACACTCATGGTAGTAAACTAGGGTAAGATTTAGTAATATGGTAGAAGTTTAAACGTTGTCTGTATAATAGCCACACGGTTTACTTCGATAAGTTGATATGGTGCAAAAGAATTTGTCTTGTCCTCAAATATCTCAAAGTTTGTTTCACAGTTACATCCTACCTACTGCACACCCACTTTAAATATACTATTTTTCGAAACACAAACACACACACACACACAGAAGTAAAATAGTTTCCTTTTACTGAATCCACTTGTTAGTTTTTAGTAAACGAGGTCTGGAATTCCTGCCTTTCTACTTTTTTTTTTAACAATCTTTTTCTTTTTTAAAAAAAAAAGATTTGATGAAATATTAACGTACTCTTTACTTTTATTCAAAAGACTTTAAGCTTCGAATAAAGCGATCTAGTGCAATTCTAAACAATTCATTGGATATGTTTCCTGGTGGAGGCTGTATATTGTGCTCTGCATTTTCGCCATTTGCTGGCAGAAATCCTTGGCTGATCTCCCATCTTGTATCATCAAAACGCATAAGACCGTTCTTTACTACGAATTCCACGTATAGTTGAATGTAAATCTGTTTGAGCACAAGCTTAAGGTTTTCTGTATTAGGATCTGAATTCATCACAAATTTTAAGCCAGTTGGTGTTTCATAATAGTGCAATCGGTAAGTAGATGTTTTGTATGATACAAATCCATCTTGGCTAAATAAACATACGTTTATTTAGGGTATCGTTTTGGCAGAAAAACTCACCTTCCACTCAACTTGCGTACAAAGTTGCGTAAGGACAAAATGACACCATATACCAATTTGGCTTCCTCTTCGATAGAAATAACACTTCCTGCAGCCAAACCACTTTGAATAGTGTGGCTTTGTATAAGCGATGATGAGTTCTCTGCAGAAGAAGCATTAGCAGAAGAAGCATTCGATGCAGATAGCTGAGAGGTATTTGTAGCGGTTAATGGTCCCAAGCGACTACTATTGTTTATCTGGCTAGTTGAGCTTGTTGTCGTGTTAGATGAGACTGCATTTGGTTTATGCGACCATTTTTGAAAATAAATGCACTGACAATGACGAT
The DNA here is from genome assembly GCA_025677835.1 of Sporodiniella umbellata. Lineage (NCBI taxonomy): Eukaryota > Fungi > Mucoromycota > Mucoromycetes > Mucorales > Rhizopodaceae > Sporodiniella > Sporodiniella umbellata. Next base: position 51,664 of record JAIXMR010000127.1, on the reverse strand, counting down.
CAAAAATATATAGATTATGTATGGTCATTTTTCAAAGGGACCAAAAAAAACAACAAAGGGGCGTTACTTCAGTATAATATTTCAAACTCAGATTGATTTTGATTTGAGACGTGGTAACCGTAGTAGATAGAGTCCAGTCAGCTACAATAAATCACCGTATTTTTGAATACTGAGAATATCAAAATAAAAGTTAAAGGGAATTCAATCTTGATTAAAAGAAAGAAAGGATTTTTAAACTAGAAATCTCTAGTTTTGAAGTTTTTATTGCTTTGCCGACATTTGTTTTCTTCGAACACATGCATGTCCTCAGAGGAGGTTTGCAGTATTTGCTTGAATATGTGAGTGTGAGACTTGGTTAATAATCTCGGAAAAAAAATTTCAAAGCACATATGTCAAGCGCATTTATAAGAAAAAGTCATTCGTGAAGTATATATCTTTGACTTGAAGTTAAAAGATTTCTTATCTACCACACCTATTCAACTTTAGAATTTAAATCCATTAGTTTTTGACATATAAAAAAGGCCAATCTAAAAAAACATCAAGCGGAGTGTAAGGGCTTGCGACATCAATGGTTTTGTGAGTGCAAATAGTAATACACCAAAGGCTAATATCAGTTCTATAAGCAGAAAAGTAGCGACATTAAAGTTAAAAGATCATTGTTTTATTGGAATTTTCGAATTGCATGAAGATTTAAATAACATAAGATAGGGACAACCTATCTATATATAACTTGAAGACAGTTACCAAAGTTTTGTGGACTAATTTTTTTTTTTTTTGAAATCACAAGTGTTGCTGTATGCGAGCAACTTAAAACACACAAAAAGTATATATAAAAAACATCTATACGAACCATCAGTGTCAGTGAAAAGTAAATGCTATAGTTAAATATGCTTGAGGAGAGCTTTGAGTTTTAATTGTCAGTTTGCTTAAAATGAAAAATTAGCTTCTCCTTTCAACAAAATTTAATGGGTGACACCAAAGAAAAAAATACAATTTAATGACCAAGGCCAAGAAAAGAGTAGGCTGGTATAGCTATTTCAAGTCTTTTACATCCTATAATGTGTTATACATACGACCTTTAAGAATATAAATAGTACAATTTGCTCTGTTTTTTTTTTTTTTTAAAAAAAAAACAAACAAACTTGGTTATTATAAGGCAGTGTCTCTGATGAGTGTAGCCCCTTTATTTGGTACGCATTTGACACCTTACAGCTCCAGACTGATGATATAATCTAGAGATTTGAACGTATCTCCAACGCTTTATAAAAGATTGTTCAACGTTTGTTTTAGTTTACATTCCTTGTGGCCATTTGCTCTCAACAAATTGCTTTCCGACAAACTAATACTTTTTTTTTCTGTGGAGACTACAACAGTTTTACAAAAGAGCGCTAATTTTTTTTTGTGCAATTAAGTGAAAGGTTTAGGTTGGTTTCCAATGCACAAGCTTTATAATTTTGTTCCCTATTTGTTTACTCCCTCCTCATAATTAGAGCATGTTATTAATTAAGAAAAAAAATTTCACTTTTTTGTACGCTTGTTTTTTTTTTTTTTGGGCCAGAAGCCCTTATTTTTGTCAATTAAGCAGTAAATGCGTTATGTAAGCTACCCTTATTGGTCATAAATTTTTTTTCTTGGAAATCATGTCAAATCTAATAGATATTTAATTGGACAAAATCGTAGAGGAAAAGTTTTTTTAAAGAGCGGGAAAATATGTTTATCCAGAATAGATCCAATAGACAGAAAACTTAGCTTAAATGCGTCACCGCTCTTTATCTTTCTTTATCGACCAATAGGCTGCCAAAAAAAAAAAAAACGAAGAACACAAACACCTGGAAAGGTTGGATCAACTTCTCTAATTTAATTTTCAAGTTCCAGTATAATAGAAGGGTGTTTTGTTTTGTTTCATGTATTGGATGCTCACTTTTTTTTTTTTATAAAAAAAAAAGCCCATAAAAACAAAATAAAAGCAACTGCACCTAATTATTGCCCATGTATAATAGAAGGCGTTTCAAGAAATCATAGGTGGTAGTCAATGCCTCTTTAACCCATTGGCCAATGGCAGGGTGTGTGCTTATTTTAATCAGGTGCATAATAATAATGAAATGGGAGAAACAATCCAAGATCAGCTAAAAGATTTGGTAAATGGGAACGATCACTATCAGTAAACGTGGGCCAAAGACAAAAAATAAACCCAGCTATCCTGTTGATCTAGGCGGTATCATTACTGATAACGGTAAAGGTTGCTTTGCCAAAAATAAAGTACAAGATAAAAAAAAAAAAAAAGATGGAAAAAGTATAATTAGAGGCTTAAAATTCCCCATACATGTTCTTTTAGGCGACTTTTGTTCTCGTGTGTTTCCATTTGCTCTTATACATATCAATTTAAATGACCCTTTAGAAAACTACGTTTGGAGAATAACAGCAGTGTGTGGAGTTGAATTCTCTAAGGTGATAAAATTTTGTAGGCGGGAAGACCCGGTATTTATTCACTGCTTAAAGGGTGTCAAATAGCAACTGCTAAAAGCCATCGTAAAAAAGAAAGAAAGAAAACTACATTAGAACTATAAAAAACACTGTCTTCATGAACTAGTCTTCTATTGACTGTATTTTTGGTTCCAAACTTATGCCTGTGTATCTTGTTTGCTGAAGCAATTGCACAAGAAAAAAAGGTACAGGAACGGGAAAGTATAGAAAAAAAATCCCGACAGAATACTGATAGCCCTTATCTGACGGATTCTAATTTTTTTTTTTATATAAAGGGCAGACCATGTAGGAGCCTCTTTCACTTGTCCATTATTCATCTATACTACACACGATTTCTCTCATGTCGCCTTCTAATTTTTCCTCTACGATGCTGCACCCACTTGATACACAAGGCGACTCTTGCAGTCGAAGAACCAGCATATCCTCTATCAACGACGATGACTGGCACCACTTGCTCTCTCAGTTTGATGCACAGCCTGATATTATGGCCCTTATACAACTATGTAAAGAAGAAGAAGACAAGCGTCGTTTTGAAGAAAACAAGATGAAGCTAAAGGAGTATCAAGTGTTTTGCGAAATGCAAAAGAGCTCTTTTTAAAACAAGTTACTTTTCCTAATCCATTATTCATCTGTAAGCATAAGCCATGTCTTCCTTTGGTACCTCAAAAGACACCTACATATACCACATTTACGCACATCAAAAAAAAAAAAAAATATTTAATACAGTCTTTCAATAAATTTTTATCTACGGTTCATCATTTAAATTGCCGCAATTTTTGCTCTTGTTTTTATAGTTTTCTTTTGTTTGAGACATGCAATTGACAGGAGAATCAATCCGATTGTTTAGGGATCAGTTACAGTTATCGACCATCACCTGTTTAGAAAGAGGGCTTGTACAATCGTCAAAATGGTACTAGAAAAGCAATATATTCAAATCACAAATTCCTATAACCCACCTAATTATTGTGTAGGGCTGCAGAAATCTTGGACGGGATCCACAAAGACTTCAGTGACGATCAAGCTCCTTTTACCGGAAATGACGTCCACGCAATTGTTTATGACTCTTTGCTTCCTCCTCTAGCGGGTCTAGAATATAACAAATACCAATACGCAAAAATATTGTTTCAAGCAAGAGACTATAGTACTGTAGTAAACGTGCTAAAACAGTTCAATCACCCAAAATCTTATTTCTTGAGACTATATTCACAGTACTTGGTAAACAAAAGCAAAAAAAAAAAAAAAAAAAAAAAAAAAAACTACATATACAAAGCGGATTTTAAAGTATATAAGGTTGGAGAAAGAGGAAAAGAAGAGTATATGCAGGTCATACTTGGGACAACAGCAAAAGTCAAAGCAGGAAATCCAGAGTTAGATTCAGTCTACCGACAACTGCATACATCATATACTGAAAAAAAGTTGGACGCGTTCGGATTGTATCTTTATGGCGTAGTGTTGAGAAAACGTGATGAAATGCAGAGAGCAACTGATATCTTGTTGGAGTCCATTCATCAATATCAATACAATTGGTCAGCTTGGGTGGAGCTAGCGCAAACAGTTAACTCCAGATACGAATTTGAGCAAATACAATTCAGACTAAATAAGGAATTTCAATCCAGTATTATGAAAAACTTCTTTGTTGCAAAACTGTGTGTCGATTTACAATATAAAGCCAATGTGTTTAAAGGTGTCATGGACCCATTAGGCGATTACTTTCCAAATAGCTCATATATTCTTTCCCAATGGGCGATATTTTATCATGATGCAATGGGTAAGATATCAAACCGTTTTTAAAGAGAAAACAAAGACCTAAGCGTATATTTGTATATTTTTTTTAATTAGATTTCAATGAATCGCTTCTACTTTTTGAGGAATTACGCGAGTTACATCCGTCAAGACTGGAGCATATGGACGTTTTTTCCAATGTACTATACCTACTCAATATGAAAAGTAAGCTATGTTTACTAGCTTCGGAATGTGAGAAAATCGACAAATATCGACCTGAAACCTGTTGTGTACAAGGAAACTACTACGTACTGAATGGGCAGCCCATAGAGTCGATTGACTATTTTAAGAAAGCGATCAAGATGAATAAAAGCTATCACCTAGCATGGATTTTATTAGGACACAGCTATATTGAATTACACGATACACGTGCAGCCATAGAATGTTACCGGCGTGCCTCAGGTAACGAAACCTTTGCCACAAAATATACTTTTCTTTTTCTTTTACACTATGCGTTTACTGATTGTTTTACTCCTACATATATAAATACATTTACGTGTATTTTAATACAAAGAAATCAACCAGAAAGACTACAAGGCTTGGTATGGATTGGGCCAGGCCTATGTGATCTTGCAGTATCCAAATAGCGCTATATACTACTACCAGCGCGCTGCAGACTTACGGCCTGAAGACGGCCGCCTATGGAAAGCTCTTGCTGAATGCTACACCTTGATGAGGGAAGAAAGGCTAGCTGAGAATTACTATAGAAGAGCAGAAAGCTGCGAACAAAAGCGTTTTGAATCGGAAGCAATTCAAATAGCTAGGATATTTGAAAGAAAAGGAAAACTTAAGACAGCCATTAATTTTTATCGTAAAGTGTGGGAGAAGGCTGTGAAAGATGTAAACATTAGAACCCCTTTTTTTAAAAAGAAAAAACCCACAGTATTTTTTTTTTTTTTTTTGATAATTTTTCAAAAATAGGACGTAGTGGACGATCGAATTGTAGACATTGCTCTTTTGCTTGCTAGACATACCTTATCGCTTAAACGTACTACAGAAGCACAAGCTTATGCATCTTCTGTCATTAGAAGAAATCCGGTAAATAGCTAAACAGAAAAAAATATGTGAGTACTAACTCTACTTTACTTTAGTATCATGAGGAAGCTAAAGATATTCTAAAGAAAGCGTCGTCATAATATGTAAATAAGGGGGATTTAAATTGAAGCTATCTCCAAGAAAAAAAATAGAAAAGGGTAATAGGAGGGAATTCTTCATATTGTCATATCATGTCAAATGTAACATTGTTAATAAAGAAGCATAAAAGAGCAGAAAAAGAAGGTGGGTTGCCATGCTCTTTTTTACCTTTTTAGAGTGTTTATTGAATTAAAATAGTAATTTGACCCTCTTTCTCCTCTTTTATTTCATTTTTCATTTTTCAACTTTTTTTTTTTTTTTTTAGAACACTAGATATTTATATAAATACATATAAATATTTGTTAACTACAGTCTTTGCAAGACCCACCGTAGTAAGATCTCTTTCCTTTCCTTCCACAAAAGATGTCAACCAATCGATCAACCGGATCAACTACCTATTCGGTCACTTCAGCCACCAGTAGACATACCGCCTCTTCCCTACAACAAGAATCTTCTGCAAAGATTTATTTTGTTGAATTGCAAAATTATCTTGCCCCCATTCTGGCCAAAGGTAATTCACAAAACAGTTGAAGAAAATACAAGAGCCGATGCGACTTTATTTTTTTAAAAAACAAATTTGCAATAGAACTTGCTGAGGGTGTTCCTAATGTTCGAGCAGCTGCTAGACAAAAGTTGTCAAGACTAAACAACCTTCAGTTTCATGAGCTAGCTACAGATGTTTATGACGAGCTTATAAGACGAAACGACGACAGTCATCGTAAGACGAGCTATTGTTTGCTGGGTACTTAATGTCACCTTGTCTATTGTTAGGATCATATTTATCTATCAGAGAAGAATTTCATCCAAGAAGAAACCAGGCGAGACAAAAATTATCAACACTTCCAATCTCTAGATTTAGAGATCTTGCAAGCGATGTATACCATGAACTGGAGCGTAGATACCCCCACATTCTCCTAGCAGAACAGGTATTTATTTTGTTATGACAGCAACAAAAAAAAACAAGAGTGAGGGAGACTGACAACTTTTAGATGCCCCCCATGCCCCAGTCTATCGATGCACAGGCGCAACCCAGCCAGTCCACGCACATTGTACCTGTAAAAGGAATGATTAGTGTAGAAAATGTTGGGTATATTGATGATGAGCCAAGGTCTCCGCCACAGCATCAACCTAGAGCCGATAACTTAGATAGTTTAATGACAGACCTGGGCAACATGGTAAAACCTTCTCGATCTGAAAACACACCTGAAATGAATGTATGTACACCTTCTGCATTGTGAGAGCATTTGATATCAACATTGATCTCATGTAATATTTCATAGAGAAACCAATCGGAAATGGAGAATATGCGCTATGAGTACGAGATGAAAATTTCAGCAATGGCAAAGCGTATCAGAATGTTAGAGGTAACCGAAAAGATAATAAAAAAGAAGCTTTTTTTGTGTTTGAAGTTTTTTTTGTTAATATCGATTTTTGTCTTAGGAAACCGGCGCTGATGCAAAGCAATATGTAAGACAGTATAGACCTATACATATGAATTTAAACTAAAAACGAAATAGGGGAGACAGGGAGACAATAAACAGATAGAAGAAAAATATAATAGGCTGTTAGCGGAGCACAATGAACAACAGACGGTACAAAAAAAAAAAAAAAAAAAAAATAGTGGAGCAAAGTCTCATTTTATACTCATAAAGGCAGTGCAAGAAGTAAAAAGTGAAATCAGACTACTTATAGATGAACTGAAAAGTCTATCGGAGAAGAATGAAAGTCTGAGACTAGACAAGGAGAAATCAGATGCAGCAGTTCTGGCTTTGACTGAAGAGGTAGACTTGTACTTTCGAAAGCGTAATCTTATTTCTATGTAGTCAAAGCGATGGAAAACCAAGTACGAAAGTATAAACATGGAGCTAAGAAACTATAAAGTTAAATCCATACAGTTCGACATCAGCGATGTATCCAAACTTATAAAGCCAACACCCAAAGGAGCTGTGGGCCACTCTTGTATCATTGAATACCAAACAGCCATTGATGAGCTAATGAAAGCTTCAAGATCTACTAAGCCGACTGATATATTGATTACCGTGAGATCTATTGTCATGGCTTGTAAGTCTATAACTGTGGAGGTAGAGGAATACGAAGTGAAAACAGGTTTATCTGAGCCGGACAAGCTGTGCCTTTACGATATCAAGAAGAAATTTTCAACAAGTTTATCCAGTCTGTTATCAGCAGCAACTAGTTTTGCTAATGGTATAGGTATTACACCTGTCAGCTTATTGGACGCTGCTGCTGTGACATTGACGACTACAATTGTGGATCTTGTAAAGCTGCTTGGAATGAGGTCTGTGACTAGCGATGACGACAGAACTCATGGATCGCCTCACATACACGGTACATACGAGAATAAGCTAAACCCCTACCAGCTTTCAGTAAGTCTTTTGAATACAAAAAAACAAGAAAAAAAAAAAAACGTTGTCTAACCTATTTTGTAGGAATTCTTGAAAAAAGAAACAGATCATATTGTAGCTTCTGTACAAAGCCTACTAAGCGCGCTTAGATCTAACGATAAAAATCTATTTGAGATCATCACATCAACTGTAAACATTGTATCGCATATTGTTAGTACATCCAGAACTACATTTGCATCAGATGAAGGTCGTAAATACAAAGAGCATGGCACAGATGTTTTGAACGACCTTGAAGTTTGTAATAACAAGATCATTCATATACGCGACAGCTCGTTTGCCAACAACCAAGGCTTTTCTAATGCTACTGCTAAAAGAAGTCTGGCTCAAGAATCTTATGAGATTGCTAAATATACAAAAGAACTTATCAACATGCTGGATATGTGATAATAAAACACAAACTTGTAAATAATAAATAAAAATCACATTTGTCTTAGAATACACTGCTTTTTAATTATGTACAGAAGTTGAGCCACGCTTCGTCACTCCACTTTTTGGCTTTAGCCGGTTGTAAATATGACACTAAATGTTTGTGAGATTTCTACTTTTTTTTTTCTTCTTTTTTTACTTGCCTTGTGAGCATGTCTATACCAAAGTACAGAATTTTTGCGTTTCATATTTGAGACAGGTACATATTCTCGACACTGATGACATAGGCCTTCCAGAATATCACTATTCCTCTGCCTTTGACTGATTGGATCATGAAAACGGTAGCCAGAAATAGATGATATACCATGATAGAATTGTTTGTGATACCAGTACGCACTATTCTTTAGTTGCAGCCATTTTCCCTGATCACATGTGTCACAGTAACCTTCCTTTAATTGGCCAGTATATCGGACCCATTTAGGAGTGTATTTATCTCCTTCATGTCTTAAATTTTGGCGTCGTGGAATAGCACTTTGATCAGCCTTGGCTGCTTTCATATCAGCTTCAGTGATTATAGGATATTCCTCAAATGATTCGGCTTCCTTTATACTCCCAACTGTTTTTTTTTTTTTTGAAGGGTGATCCTCAAGCATTCTTTTCCATGTAGAAATATCGCTATCTGTTACTACACTCATTTTACGACTAGATACACCAGACATAGGAAGTGGACACTCTTGCATAATTTCTTCGGGTTGCTGCGAGAAAGAGCGTTTATATTGCAAAGTTGCTCCACCTTCATTAGACCATGGCAGAGTGTTGAATTCGACATGATCAACGTCTGGCTTAATTTCGAGGTTCCTGTTTAGTGAATCAGAATGATACCTTGAATGAGCTACCTGCGGGCTCAAAGAGTCAAACACAGTGCCTTGCTGCGGAAAGTTGAAGTTCATCACATCTGTTTTTTTTAGCCATCTATTTGAATATATATAGTCCTCTTCATAACAAACCTTGATACTCAAGATTCAGGTCGCTAAAAGTAGATAGACTGGAGGAAGGCATAGAAAACCCGCTATCGTACTCTATAATGTTTGAGGAATAGTCTGCTTCTTTTTGTTCCAAAAGCTTATTTGAATTTAACATATCTATCATTAACGTGGGAGTATCGGTGGATACGCTTACAATGGGATTTTTACCATCTAATAACGAGGCAGGTGTGCCTGGATAATTTGCTGCTTGAGAATACTCTGTTTCTGTTTTGATATGATACATGATGTTTTATTTAAAGACAAAAGAAAGAAAGAAAGAAAAGAAACGAAAAAAAAAGCAAGCTTTTCTGAAAATAGATTGCTACGACCCAAATTCAGACTACAAACTTACTGCTCAGATGAAAATTTCCAAAAATACATGAAAGCAAATTCACATAGAGTACATGAGAAAAAAAAGCTAGTTTTTGAAGCTATAAAAAATCAGCCCTCTAGTAAACCAAAAGTACTTTTTGTTTAAGATTATGGCTTCTCTTTCAAATACTAGTCATGCATCAATTTACTCTCAAAAAGGAGTATATTCACTTTGTATATCTCATCACTTAACTCAAAAGCTTATTGGGTTCATTAATTTTTTGGAAAAAAACTTTATGCCCTAACTTTTAGATTAGCCGCGCTAAGTATTTTTTGAAGTTTTACTGTTTTGTTTATTTGTTTGCTTGTTTGTTTGTTCCTTTTTTTAAAAAAAAAAAAAATTGCCCAGAAAGTACAGTAAATTTAAAGTTTATTTTTGCAGCATCGCAGAGAATACAGACTGTTGGAGGTTTACTGAAAAGCAGTTTATATAAAAAAAAAATTTCTTCACAGTTGTAAGCTAACACTAAAAAGAGGCCGTATACATTTTTATTTGAGGCTTTGGAAACCATTGTCTAAATTTCAGCAATATCAAAATTTTGCAATACAATCTTTCGTATAAGAACAAATAAAAAAAGAAAGGGGAAATTCTTTTTAGACAGTTATAGACCTTATTTTACGAATATATGAAACTTCAAACTCAAAATAATTGAAGAAAGCTATAGCAGCCATATTAATACCGTGTTTAATTATATGAGGTTACGTAAAGCTGTAGAAGTGAAGAAAGCGTTAGCAATGAAAAATTGAATTATTGTAATCGCGCTCTCTAAAATTGTTACTGATTTGTTGCAGTAAACGACAATAGTTTACAATAGTTCTTTACATCCAAAAAAAAAAAAAAGGAAATTACTGTGGACTACAATATATTTCATTTGAAAATGTTCAGACGTCTGTCTTTTAAATAAACAAGAATTTTTGCATTAGAAATAACTCGTACACTTTTAGAAAGTCTAAGTGTAAGCACCAAAGACTATGTTTCAAGCCTTTTGTCTTTTTTTTTTAAGCTAAAATAGACAGAGTTTTATTCTGACTTGTGTTAGGGTAGCCGAACCAATTTGGGTGGCAAGTATTTAAAGTTTTACAAAACCAGCCTAAATAATCCCAAGTAAACAGTAAAATATAATGTATTGATTTGAAACTGATAAAAAAATTCTTTTCGTAGTGTATTCAAAGTCATTAGTTGATTTGAGCGGTTCAAAAACCACACAGGTACTTTTTGGAGCAAAGTATCTCGTGCTTTTTCAGAATTATATTTTAAATGCTATAACTACTCTTTAGGGTGAAAGAGACTATCAAAAACATTATATAGAAAACAGCTTATACAGGTTTTTTATCATTGTTACTTCTGTTATTTTAGTGTTTATTGCTGTCACTAACACGTACTGTTTCATTGAATGAGACACGCATTTGTCTATTTCAGTTTTTATTGGTGCGCTTTTAAACTTTTGCATTGTGACTTTACTATCGGAGTTGTCTAAGTTCGTAGTGATCTAATAATCCAGACCACAAACGAAGCTTTCACAGCGGCAAGTATTAGCGTTTTCAATCTTTTTTTTTTACTCATAAAAGCAACACGTTAGATAGTTCATTGCAAAACTATTTGTTTATGTTTCGCCATAAAGATTTTTTTATTTGAATATAATATGCCTTTTCGCACCGTGAGAGAATATTTCTACTTTTTCATATAGTGGTACTAGTTTGTTCCAAACATGTTCTTTTTTGTACTTGGCGTAATTTTGCTAGAAACTCATACTATTTTTTCTTTTTACATTGGGGCGCCTTAAATCCCAGTTAATCTAGTATTTTGTAGTCAGTGAAATACATAGTTGTTGACATTTATACTTTTAAAAAAAGGGATATAAAAGTAGTAGTACTTGTCCTAATTTTTTGTGGAACTACAAATTTTAAAACCTCGGCCAAAATTTTCTGCTATATCAGACTAGAATAATAAAATAATTAATTTGAGTTGTTGAAATATAAAAAAAAAACTGTATGTACTACAGTCCTAAAGACATATTCCAAATACTTACTCTTGGAGTGAATTTTTTGTTGTATAGACTCCATAGCATATTTCTCTTTTAGTTATTCCAAATTAAAGCTCAAATACATAATGTTAAAATTTAAGTTGTGAAGCGTCTCTTTTATTAAAATACAAGGCAAGATCTTTATATACAGTTTAGAGATGTTGCAGAAGAATTATTGTCCCATTGAAAGAGGCAGTTAATTTCTAAAATAGATATGTAGCCTTAGCTTTTTTCTTTCGCTCTTTTGAGTATTAAGGTAGTAATGTAGCTATACAAATCGGAAAGCTCCTTTTCTCATGAAAAATAACCTGAATTTAGGCCAGAAGAAAAGTCCATAATAAGAATTTTTCGGTCATGACTTGCACTTATTATTTTGGTCGAATCACATTGTACATCAAATATCCAGCTTGAGTGGCCACTTTGAAAATTCAGCAAACAAGCCCCAGTACTACAGTTTTTTAGTTGTTATCCAGGTAATTGAGTGATAGACACCTACCTCATATCCCAAACACGAATGCTTTGATCATATCCAGCACTAATTATGCGGTTTTTATCGAAGCAAAGAGTTCTAACGAGAGCTGTATGACCCCATAATGTCAAGAGGCATTTTCCAGACTAGTTGGCAAAAAAGAAAAAAAAAACTTTAGTATATAATAATTTATTCGTCGTATTTCATTACCTTTACATCCCATACTTTTATGGTTTTGTCGTTCGATCCGCTTACGATTCTTTCACCATCATATCTGATGCATGCAATTCCTCGTGTGTGCCCCTCATATGTTTGTAGACATTCGCCTGTTACAACATCCCACATTTTGATAGAACCTAGGCCTGATGCAGAAACCAGATTGTTTCCTACCAGCTGAATTGCATTAACGGGTCCGTGGTGAGCCTCCAAGGTGCGTATCAGGCAGCCTGTGTAAATGTCCCATATACATATTTTGCCGTCTTTGGAACAGCTTACTATGTAGCGGTGATCAAAGCAAATGTCAAGAACACTTTCAGTATGGCCATAGAGCCGTGAAATTGGTTTGCGTGTTTTGATATCCCAGACGATAATTGTTGTATCTGAAGAGCCAGAGACAATTATTTGATTGTTGTATTTTAAACAGAGCACACTTCCTTCGTGGCCATAGAGAGTTTGAAGACATTGGTAGTCATTTATGCTCCACATTTTGACCGTTTTATCTCGACTACCAGTAACTAGCATGTGCTGGTCAAATTGCAAACAATAGACACTATCAAGATGGCCCATGAGATAATGTGTGGTTACTTGTCCTTTGTTCCAACGTGTGTTTAAAATGGTGTGTTGTTTGTAAATGTCATACCAGTCTAACGGCTGATATTTGGCTGCCAAGTGAAATTCGCAGGAAAACCTTGATCTCCATGCTTCATTTGATCGAGAGACCTGGTACCATGATTTGGATACCATTAGTAGACTACAGAGCGTTTGGACATCTAAATAGTAAATAATCTGAGATAAAATCTCATAAGGAAGTATATTTATAATGTCAACGGCTACTAAAAAAGATTTTAGTAACCTAAAATCAAACTACATTAATGCTACAGTAATTACCTTTTTTGCTGTTTTCCGCTTGGTATTTTTTGTGCTTCAGCGAACGTAAAGAGCTGCTAGGCCTCAGTCCTCTGCCGTTGTTTTTGTGTCGGAAACATATGTCAGTCAAGCTTTTTTGTTTCATTATACGGCATTGTGGTCGCATTTTGTAATAGTTGGTAATAAGTGTGTCAGCATATCTGTTTTTTTGCGTAGTAGAAAAGATCATCGCTTCAGTCATATTATGTGTATGTATAGGGTGTGTGTGTTTAGTAATAGGGTAAAAATGGATGGGTATATTAATATATAAATGCGTGAAAGGCAAAGAAAAAGCAAAGCAAAACAAAACGTTAGACGAAAACAAACAAATAATGGGGTTATTTATAGAGTTAGCGGAGTTATCACGGTAAAACAATTGTGTATGTTTGGTATATTCCATTTCTATCTTATTTTTTTTTTGTCTACAAAAAAGTCAGGCGCCAGTGGAGAATGTTAGTTGCTACTGTTGTATTTTAATAAGATTTACTCTCAGCTTTCTCTTTTTACTGTTTAGTGTATGGCATAATCCCCTACGCCCGTTTAAAAGAAAAGTTTTTTAAAAAAAATAGAAGTTTTGTGAATCATTACACGAAACGTTTTGTGAAAATCAGGAAATACTACTATACATTGTAGAGCGCCGACAGATTCCTCTCAGGTATCAGAAATACATTTAATCAGACAAAGTGTTGTACTGATTCTCTTCATTCCAGTTCCTATGATTGTAGCTAAGCTGTTTTGTTGTTTTTCGAATAGCGTATTTGACGCGATTCCATTGTTTAATTGAAAGATAATCTACAAAAAAGTAAACATTTAAAGCACGAAGGAAGATTACAACTAGGTCTTTTTTTGAAGGGTATCGGTTTGTCTGTGGAAGAAGCTCTCGTGTTTTGGAGAAAGGCATTTTCAAGTCTAACAGACGACAAATTTCAGAAAGGCTATGCTTACAATGTTCGATACAACTATGGTCTTGAGGGCAGGCGTGTCAACTATAACCCTTTTAGGTAAGTTACATCCTACTCCTATGATACCATTTTTAAGAAAAAAAAAAAAAAAAAAAAAAAAAAAACTAATATACATATACGCACAACTGCATTTAGTTGCTTAAAAATCATTAATGGAGTAGCCCCAGGCACAGGGGAACATCATGGATGTCCTTTCCGACACTCTTCTGATAAAAGTTTAGAAGCACAACTGTTTAGAGATAACATTGGACAATCCCAGGTTGATGAAATAGTCGGCTTGGTACATAACAGACATTATCAGCTGGCATGTACAAGGCTTTTTGAAGTAACACACCTTGATAATAAAGAAAAAGTAGACCCTATCGAACACCCAAATCAATACTATGAACTCAGCAAAAATTTGGCCGAAAAAAGCGAACAAAACAAACCTGGTACAGAAGACGCTATGGAAATTGACGGATGATGAAACAGTATCCAAATAAAGTATTATGTTTTTGTGACAGTAGCACAAAATCAAACTTTCCATTCATGTTACACAACATGTTTCCTTTTAGCTTTTATACGCACACCAAAAAAAAAAAAAAAAAAAAACTATCTCCAACAACGGTCGTAAAGATGTCTACGCGTTTTATATATATATATATATATATATATATATACATGTATAAATGTATATAAACACAAATCAAGCTACAAGACTAAAGACTTCTTCAATATATAAGCTACTCGTTGACGTTTCTAAAGCGCAAAAGTACAAGAGAACAAAAATGTGATCGTATCACTGTACAACAAAATGCACCTTTGATTTCTTGGTCGCAATTACAGTTAGCTGCAGCTAAGAACTTGGTAATACCGCTAAAAACCCTACTCGCAAATTCCATAACATACACACACACACGTATATATATATATACTTTAATTATTCATTTATACTTTTGTTTTAGTAACCTTTTGGTTCTCTTTTTTTTTTTCTCTCTGGTTTGAAGTATCTATATAGTACAACAATAGAGATTGCTGTTTACGGAAAAATGCAACCTCCAAATATGTACATTTATATATGTCATGGGGTCATTTTGAGAAGTTTGGCAAAAAAAAAAAAAAAAAAAAAAAAAAGAGAGAGAAAGAGAGAAACAAACTTTGTCAAAAAAATATTGAAATACCACACTTTGTTTGTACAAGTAGTTCTATATACCATGTACTATCTAAACTTAAATTTTAGTATATATCATCAAGCAAAGACTCTGTGGTTGTTTTTGTAGTGGCCTATTTTGTATGTTTTCATATGTTTTCTTTTGTTCCAACTTTATCCAAAAAGGAAATTTTAGGTACTCAGCTTTTTTCCAACATAATTCGGCTGACAAGTATTGTTAGTTGCAGAAAAACGAAGCTGTCAGCTACACAAAGTTACATTTATCGGTTATACCTAGTAAAAAATGTAGCTTAGTCTTTTATTATAATCTTTTTTTGGCACTATAAATAAATTTATAGTACTCTACATCTCTTTGAAAAAGTTTTCCGTCAAATTTGGATTTAGTATTTACATCAAAAAGAGGAGGAAAGGTAACGGCATAAAGAAAAATAGATATTGCTCAAACTAATGTATAAAAAGGGCTTCAGAAGGATCTAACAATGCTTCATCATATGAATATATGTGAAAGAACCATTTATTCTGTATTTATAAATTTTGTTTGACTGTTTGTAATTGTAAGCAATTTACAAAGCTTCTATAATTGATTTAAATTGAATATAAACAAACGGGTTTTGGTCATATTTCTAACACATCTCTAACGGTTTTTATAAAATACTAGAGGTAGACGCGGTTTATATATTGTTTTGTAACAGAGAAATTCACAGACTCAAGACAGAATTGGTATTGGGCGATATATAGTAACTAACTTGACATTATGAATAACTTTAATTCCAAAAAGAAGTTCCTCAAATACTTCAAATAAATATTAATCCAAGACTAGAGTTTCCTGGGCTATATTTCGTATTCAAAAGCCAAAAATGATCGACTTGCACGTAAATCAGCGATACAATCAAGATATAGAGCTTACCTTAATGATATGTCTTTAACAAAAGATATTATAGAGGAGGGTAAACAAAAAGCGGTAAAACCAGTAATCAGTAGAGTTTCTTTCTTGTCTTTTGAGAAAAGCAGTGTATTTACTTTTTATGCAATATCCATAGGCTGTGGAAAACAGAAACAAAAAAAGCAACCCGTCTTTAAGGCAAACCAACTATGGCACAGCGGGAGCCCAAAGCATCACCTCAGGTGGTACATTCAACATACAAAGTAAGAAAAGAGCAGCAGCAAATCCTTCAGAAAGCCGCAATAAGAAGAAAGGACTCTTGGGTAAACCCTTTTTTTTTTATCTCCAATCAGAACAGGCAGCTAAATAACTTTTTTATTTTGGTAAAAGTTGATATTTACTACTTAAAAAAAAGAGGTATGTAGGGGGACAATACAGCATGACTAGAAACAGCCAAAGTTTTAGAAAAACGTCTGCTCCGTCAAGTACACATGTATACTAGACGTTATACACGAAAGCGTTAAAATGTTCCATAGAATAAGGAGAGAGAAGGGGATGAAGACGAGGACGATTTCAATAATGTAAGTATATTTTTTTTTAAGCATAGAAAGTTATGACTGTCCCAAGATAAATTTTTATTTTTACACTATCAAAGTTTGATCTAACTTAAATGGTAATCACTGGTAATATCTTTTTATTATATCTTTGTCGTTGACTCTTGTTTGTATATATGACTGAAGTACTTTACAATGACTTGAAGAGTAGTAAAATTGATGGCTTAGCACTTAAAAGAAACAGCATTTCAATAACAGTAGCAATTGAACTTACAAGAGGTTCCCATACAAACACAGAGAGGAAACTAGAGAGTGACAGCTTCAAGATTTACAACAGCATTTCTAAAACACTGAAGAAGAAGAATAAACAAAAAGCGTATGCCGTTCTTTATCGCGTTAAGTAAAAATACAATGCTATTAAGATTCAAGTGTATGAATTAAAGTCACAATAGCTAGAAAATGTTCTCATCTTTAAAAGCTTGACAAAACACAGCCAATACTGCAGTATGTGCGTCAGATGCTCTTTTTTTTTTTTTTGAATAGTTCACACGTCTATGATAATTGAAATAGAAAAATATAATTTGATATATTTATCTGGCTTACTTAATATCATAGTCTTGTTGCTCTATACCATTCAAAAGTTATGTGAAGCTGCAATTGAAGGACAAGAAAGCATGTTAACGAGATCAAATATAACATGTTGTTTGGGATTATTTCTATAATACGCTTGAAAAAATACAAGTTCTATGTTCAAAAACATCACACAAAACAAATCTGCATAAAAAAATTAGGGCAACATAATAAAAATAATCGATGCCTTTGAGCTGCTTTTTTATTGATGTATCTTGGCACGTAAAATAGACCTTCAGAATGATGCAGACTGAAACCTACGAAGAGTCGTTTTTTGTTGATTTTTGTGTTTCATTTCTGAAGCACTCAAAGTTTATATCGCCCTGGATTCCAAAGAACACTCGTTGTTGAAAAATATAGAAAAAGCATCAGTTTTAAAACAGAAATAAGCATCAGAGAAGCACTACTTTTAACTTGGGATCAGGCTTTTTGTCACTCGCCCTTTTTTTCTGCAACTGACAATACTTGTCAGCCGAATTATGTTGGAAAAAAGCTGAGTACCTAAAATTTCCTTTTTGGATAAAGTTGGAACAAAAGAAAACATATGAAAACATACAAAATAGGCCACTACAAAAACAACCACAGAGTCTTTGCTTGATGATATATACTAAAATTTAAGTTTAGATAGTACATGGTATATAGAACTACTTGTACAAACAAAGTGTGGTATTTCAATATTTTTTTGACAAAGTTTGTTTCTCTCTTTCTCTCTCTTTTTTTTTTTTTTTTTTTTTTTTTGCCAAACTTCTCAAAATGACCCCATGACATATATAAATGTACATATTTGGAGGTTGCATTTTTCCGTAAACAGCAATCTCTATTGTTGTACTATATAGATACTTCAAACCAGAGAGAAAAAAAAAAAGAGAACCAAAAGGTTACTAAAACAAAAGTATAAATGAATAATTAAAGTATATATATATATACGTGTGTGTGTGTATGTTATGGAATTTGCGAGTAGGGTTTTTAGCGGTATTACCAAGTTCTTAGCTGCAGCTAACTGTAATTGCGACCAAGAAATCAAAGGTGCATTTTGTTGTACAGTGATACGATCACATTTTTGTTCTCTTGTACTTTTGCGCTTTAGAAACGTCAAGGAGTAGCTTATATATTGAAGAAGTCTTTAGTCTTGTAGCTTGATTTGTGTTTATATACATTTATACATGTATATATATATATATATATATAAAACGCGTAGACATCTTTACGACCGTTGTTGGAGATAGTTTTTTTTTTTTTTTTTTTTTTTGGTGTGCGTATAAAAGCTAAAAGGAAACATGTTGTGTAACATGAATGGAAAGTTTGATTTTGTGCTACTGTCACAAAAACATAATACTTTATTTGGATACTGTTTCATCATCCGTCAATTTCCATAGCGTCTTCTGTACCAGGTTTGTTTTGTTCGCTTTTTTCGGCCAAATTTTTGCTGAGTTCATAGTATTGATTTGGGTGTTCGATAGGGTCTACTTTTTCTTTATTATCAAGGTGTGTTACTTCAAAAAGCCTTGTACATGCCAGCTGATAATGTCTGTTATGTACCAAGCCGACTATTTCATCAACCTGGGATTGTCCAATGTTATCTCTAAACAGTTGTGCTTCTAAACTTTTATCAGAAGAGTGTCGGAAAGGACATCCATGATGTTCCCCTGTGCCTGGGGCTACTCCATTAATGATTTTTAAGCAACTAAATGCAGTTGTGCGTATATGTATATTAGTTTTTTTTTTTTTTTTTTTTTTTTTTCTTAAAAATGGTATCATAGGAGTAGGATGTAACTTACCTAAAAGGGTTATAGTTGACACGCCTGCCCTCAAGACCATAGTTGTATCGAACATTGTAAGCATAGCCTTTCTGAAATTTGTCGTCTGTTAGACTTGAAAATGCCTTTCTCCAAAACACGAGAGCTTCTTCCACAGACAAACCGATACCCTTCAAAAAAAGACCTAGTTGTAATCTTCCTTCGTGCTTTAAATGTTTACTTTTTTGTAGGTTGTCATTTAACTGACGCATACACATTGGTGCATGTCTTCGAACAAGCTAAAAATAAAAGTCAGTCTCCCCTAATCTCTTGAAAAAAAAAAAAAAAAAAAAAAATTACCGCGTCCACTTGATTTGCAACAACTGATCCCGAGTAGTTGGGGTCCATTGTGCTATTGTATGTGTTACCTAAATACTGCGTTTCAACATTCATTAGGATAGGTTTTAGGCGATCGTCTTCTTCCATTCTAGGAAGCATTTTAGAAATAGCTTCTAGTGATTTAAACAAATGATCCCGGTATTCGTTCATTAAAATATTGACTTGCTCGCTCATAGGCACGTACGCTTTGCCGTCTTTTAAGTAGACCAATCGATTTCCGACCATGTTTGGTACTTTTTCAAAATCCACTTCAAAAAACAGTTCATTTCTGACATATTGCTCAACCACTGGCATTGTTGCATTTTCTCCTTTGTTTCGTAGTAAAGCTAGGCAACATATCTCCAATTCTCTTCTGATTCCATCTTTTTCTTCATCGCTTATCTGTCATGGGTTAATGCTTTGTTTTTATTTTTTTTTTTATTTTTTTGTTGCAAATTACCACTTTCCAGCCCAAATCCAATGTGTTTAAAAATGCCTTTTTATCTTCAAGAGATTCTTGCTCAAACCTAAACTTAAATAGAGTTGTCTCTTGTCTCAAAAACCATTCTCTCATGTCCTCGCTAATAACAGTCAGCTTGGTTTCGGCGATCTTATCTCGATTATTCAGTTACTTTCTACAGTATGCCATTCTTAGGACATAATGACTAATGTGATCTTTTCTTCTTTCCTCGTAAAGGCTTTCTGCTTTTGAAGAGTTGCTTTTTAGTGGCATGTATTCGTCTAATGTTTTGCTTAGTTCTGTTTTGAGCTCTTTTCCACGGATCAAGGTATTTTCGATACATCTCAGGACTAAATTTCAATCGTTAGAGCACTTTATTTTTGTTCAAGAAAGAGACTTACCCTGTAGTCGATCGAGTGCAAACTCTTCAAATTCTTCAATGGTGATTTCTGCTGGAGGAGGTTTTTGATAAAAATTGGGTCTAAAGGGATAGTCAGACTGAAGATTATAGTCTCTCCCATTATCCATATATACAGATCTTCCATTGATTGCCGCTTCTGCCGCTGCTGCAAAGCGATTGACTCCTTTTGATTTACTTTTGAACATGTCTACGCGACTTTACAAAAAAAAAAAAAAAAAAAAAGTAAAAAAATTCAAAGTGGGGATTCACGCAAGACATAAAAAGCATAGTCACAGGCTTTTCGGTGGTAGTTTTACACACACAAAGAATTTTGGGTAAAAAGTAGAGTGTAACAGAGATTCTTTAAAAGTTTCTCTTGACAAGAACATTTCTTGTATGGGTAGCAATGTAGATCGTCAGTGAACTTTATACTAAAATATGCGCCTTAAGTTCTTATTACACTTGAACATACACCTATAACGATTGCCAGTGACGGTGGCTAGTAGAGTGGTCGAAGCGGTGCTGCAAAAGGCATTGTCTGTTGAGAGATGGTGATAAGGGCCTACTCTGGGGTTAATGGATAAGACGGTCAGGTTTTTATTTGTTTATAAGTTTAAGCTTCTGTAAAAAAAAAAAAAAAAAAAAAAAAAAAAAAGAGGTAGAAAGAGACCAAAGGAAATGTAGATCCATTTTTTCCAAACCGCTTGTAGGTTAGCCTTGCGTTTTCGATTCAACTGTAAGGGCATCGTTCAACAATAAGCATATTTATTTTTTTTGGATATATTAAGAATAAACAAAATGTTACTGTTCATCACACGGTTCAAAAGAAGGTGGGTCCAGTTCTAATTGCATTCACTTTTGTATACGCTGTATAACTCTCACATAATTTTTTTTTTTTTTTTTTTGGAACATCTTCATACAGATTTTTTTTTTTTTTTTTTTTTTGGAGGGGATTTTTATTTGTTTCTTTTTTGTTTCATAGAAATAAACAAACTAGTCAAGGAGTCATTTAGATGAAACCAATCTAGAATTCAAGTAAGTAAAAGTGATAGAGAGAGAGATTATGTTTATTACCTTGTTAGCAACATCGAGAGCATCGACATCAGCAGTCAAGCGAACGAAAGCCTTCTTGTTACCGGAGGTGGTGATCAAGGTGTTGACGGAAGCAACCTCAACGTCATAAAGTCTCTTGACGGCATCCTTGATTTGGTGCTTGTTGGCCTTAACATCGACAATGAAGGTCAAAGTGTTGTGGTCTTCAATCTTCTTCATGGCAGTTTCAGTGTTGAGGGGTTGACGAACAATACGGTATTGATCCATGCGAGGGGCGTGGGCAACAGACTTGCGAGCGTACTTGGGAGCACGTCGAGTGACCAAAGTCTTGGGGATGTGGAAGTGGGTGTTGGTGCGAACTTTGCGAACGGACTTGCTGTGAACACCCTTAAGAGCGGCCTTCTTAGCGGCTTGAGCCTTAACAGCTAAAGGAACACAAACCAAAGTTAATTCGTTTGTTCATGAAGATTTCGAAAAGAAAGAAAGAAAGAGAGATGGAGAAGGGCTCGATGCGAATTCTATTCGGTGAGAAACTTGTTTCTAGAAATCCATATGCAAGTACAATTATCCATCCACAGTTGTCGATCCTTCAGTCTCTTTCATTTTCCCGCTCCATCCATCCTCCCTTCTTTCTCATGATCCTTTTTTACACTACCTGAGTTTGCAGGCATCTTTGACGTTTTAAGAGGAGAGAGGGAAAATCAGCTTCTTTCAAAAAGTTTCTTTATGTCCCTCACGCCTGGCCCCCACTTGACAACAACGAAGGATTTCCGGCCCGGACAGGCTTTCTAACCCAAGGTCCGGTTCTGCCAGTTGATCCAGCCGCATTAGGTCTGTGTGACATGGATCTGAAAAAAGTGCTAGATTTCTTTATCCAGTGTTTCTTTGTTTTTGGTTTATTGTGTATTGCACGTTGGATGAGGCTTAGGTCTTCACGAGTGATTTCAAGTCAGCAAACTTCAAGAGAAGAAGCCAGAATAAATCAAAAAGCATGGTTAACAGAGGCAACCGAAAGCCAAAAAACACCGCCCGGTCAGACGATTGAAAGTTGTTTTCCCGAATCACCTTTTGGAAGAAAAAGAGTTCAGTCTGGTGTAGACAGGTAGCGGAGTGTGTGTTTGTTTTTGGAAAGGAAGGGTTGATTGATTCAATTTGTAAAGGCATACGTCTGGAGAGATCTGTAAAGAGAGGGATGGATTGTTCAACATTGAGAAAACGATAGAAAGTAGCAAGATGACAGCTTTTTTCCGTACCGAGATTTTTGGGGATGAAGCAGCTGGCAGGGAGTATATGATGCATGCGGCAACTATGAAGAGTGCGCGGATAGCTTTTGAGAAAGCGAGTGTTGTTTCAGAGCGTAGTGCGAGCTGGTCATCACTTGTTCCTGGGTTGGAATCACCCAACGGCTCAAGATTCCAAATCTCACCGTTGAGCGATGTAGGTCGACGTATTCTGTTGACAAGAGAATATAAAAGATGTCTGAGCCCGTCACCTATCAAAGTGCTGGATGCACCCGAACTAGTGGATAATTTCTATTTGAACCTGCTGGATTGGGGAAAGAACGATCTGTTGGCAGTGGGGTTAGGGCAAGAGGTCTATCTGTGGAATCCGAGCACAAGCGAGGTGACTCTGCTGTGTCAGTTACCCGATGGGATCGCTTCAGTAAGCTGGTCTACGGGGCATTACCTGGCGGTGGGCACTTTGGTTGGCCAGACGATGCTGTACGATACTATCACATTAAGCAAGATCCGTACGTGGACCAACCATGATGCGAGGGTGAGTAGTTTAGCATGGGCATCCAACGTCCTGAGCAGTGGAGGAAAAGATCAGTGTGTTTACCACCACGATGTCCGAAGCGTTGAAGCGTATTTCAGAGTACTGACAGGCCATCGTCATGAGGTGTGTGGGCTCAAATGGAACCCGGAAGGAAACCTGCTTGCCTCGGGTGGAAATGATAACCAACTCATCATTTGGGACGGCTACCAACGCAAGGCTTTACATCAGTTTGGAGAGCATACGGCCGCGGTGAAGGCGATCAGCTGGAGCCCACATCAACGAGGGATCCTGGTCAGTGGCGGTGGAACGGCAGACCAAACCCTCAAACAGTGGAATACTGTATCTGGTCTTCTTGTCTCTTCGTTCGATACTGGCTCACAAGTCTGCAATCTGCTCTGGTCCAAGAAAACAGATGAGATCATCTCCAGCCATGGTTATGCCCGTTCAGAAGAACCCAACAAGATCCATCTCTGGAAGGCAGATGGCTATCAAAAGAAGGGCTCGCTTTCTGGTCATCAGTCTCGTGTGTTGTATATGGCCATGAGTCAAGATGAAAACACCCTTGTTACCGGGGCTCCAGACGAAAGCCTCATGTTTTGGGATATCTTTTCTAAGGATGAAATCATCCTACGGGATTCTAAAGCACGAGGGAATCTGTTGAGGTAAAGAAAAGAGTACTTTATAGACCCAAACAAATAATAATAATAATAATAATAATAATAATAAAAAAAATCAAGAAATGAATTTTTTGTGCTTTATTTAACCAAGGTTTGAGCTTTTATGAGCTTTTCTCTGCTTTCAAAGCCAATGAGTCTTGTTTGTATTTATCAGATAATCGATAGCTAAAAAGAGGTGAATACGGCAGAGAGAGAAAGAGAGAGAGACTTACTTGATGATACGTCCGACTTGCATGGCGCCTGTACCAAATACAAAGACATTGACAGTAAATAAGGTAAAATTCTTGGGAATGATCACCATGGAATAACGAGACCAGATGAGACCTGTCAACATTAAAGCTATTTTCCCGCCAAAAAAAAAAAAAAAAAAAAAAAGTATGAGAGGGTTTCGGTTATTGTTATTTTAAAATGTACGTACACGTATTTTGAAAAAGACTGAGGTTTTCGGCAGGACGTTGTAAATCACCAATGCCTGCAAAAACTAAAGCCTGAGAATCTTTTTAATGGGTATTGGATTACACGTTTGCTTGTTTTTTTTTTTTTTTTTTTTTTTTGGTTGAGTTTACCCACTTCATGGCAGGAGCCCAAAAGTGAATTGTTTTAGGTCCTGCAGGAGAATCCAGAAATTTACGAAAGACGGATTGCGTGGCTACAGAAGAAGTTGGGGCGGCCATGTTTTTTTTTTTTTTTGAATGATAAAAAAAAAAAGGAAAAAAAAAAAAAGAAAAGAGTACTAAAACAGCAGGAGTGAAAGATGATTGGCTACTGAGAATGATTATTATTTATTCAGTCGGGTGAGTTGAAAGTGTGAAGGATGGCCTCTCCTTGAGCTTGGACGAGGTCATGAACTTCGAGTACCAAGTCATTTTTCTCTAGAATGGATCTTTTCAAGAGATCTATAAAACAAAGATATCTGTGTTTTGTTTCAGCCTTTCTTTGTTCTGTGTTCAATCGGGCCTCGTTGGTAGTTTTGGCCATGTCACTCAAGTTTTTCCGTGCGGTTTCCAATGCATTCAAGGCCATTTTTTCTTTTTCTTCCATGTCTTTTTCATAGTCTTGTAAGAGTTGAATCGACCTCGCATTTTCTTCTGTCCAGATCTAGGGATAAAAAGAGAGGGTGAGACCACCATGGATTTTGTCAAAACCAAAAAAAAAAAAAGATATTTACGGTATCTCTTTCTATACATTCTTCCCTTTTCTTTTCAGCTACTTTTTTATGTAACTCGCACATGGAATGCACATCTGTGATTTCCTTGAGGATATCTTCCAATTCCTCTCTGAGTTTTGAATTGACAGCGGTCATCTGATAGACTTGGTTTGCGTATTGTTTACATAGACGGTCGAGGGTAGGCTAAGAAGCGAGAGGTGAGTAGCTGGATGCAGGGGAGGGGGGGGGAAGGCTTTTATTACAATCACGCGAGTTTCAAAATCATCAGGAAAGTGTTGACAGGGATCGGCAGTATCAAAGGAGAGCTTGAGTTCGTTTTCGTTGATTTGATTGGAGGGTATGGCAGCCAGTTTGGATAGGCTGTGGTTGTGTTCTTTGATGGTAGCATCCATCTAGGAAGTAGGGGATATGAGCGTTAGAAAAAAAGAGAGATGGTTTTTTTTTTTTTTTTTTTTTTTACCTGACTCAAGAGTTTTTTATGCCTCTCTTGTTTTGTTTCGTATTGCAACTTTAATTCTCGTGCTTTCTTTTGTAACTCGTTTGATTCTTCTGCCAGCTTTTTAGCCTCTGCAATCTCTCCATCGATGCCTTTGACGGTGAGACCCCGGTTCCATAAGTCTTGTTCGATACGGTCGATCTGTGCCTCGAGGGTTTCCTTGATCCGGGTGAAATCATCCTTTCGCGCCTTGGTGGTCTCTTCCAATCGTTTGCTTTTCTCAATCTTTCGTTGTTTTTCTTCACAGTAGAGAATGAACTTTTCTATATCTGACTTGAGGTCTCTTTCACGCAGTTTGAGTTCATGCAGATTGGGCTAAAGCGTCAATAGATGTAGATAGATAGATAGATACATACATGCTTTTTTTTAAAGTCATTCAGGTCTTGTTGGTACTGATCGAGTAAGAGGCGAGAGTCTTGGATGCTTACATGGGCAGCACGACTCATGATACCTAAAGAGGGATCCAGTTGGCATCAATCTAAAAAAAAAAAAAAAAAGGGAGTGGTTTGGTTTACTTAGGGCGCGTTCAAGATCTTGATTGGCGGTGGCGAGGTCTTGATGACCGTTCAGGTATTCTACGCGTGCATTACAAGCATAATCGAAAAAGGTCCAAGAGAAATAACGTTTGTCAAACAACATGCCTTCCCAGGTTTCTTCTTCCACGTCAGGTTCGACCGCGATCTGAAGTCCTTTGGCCATATCCGTCAGCCAAGAAAGCATGGCTAAAAAATGAGGGTAAGAATGAGGGGCACCGACCGATAAGAGTTCTTTGGGGTAAATCACATCTGCCAAAGGACAGCCGATGGTCTTGAGTATCTTGGGTAACTCGGAAGAAAAAGATACCATGGAAGGAATGGAGGGATCGTAAAGTCGAAGTAGGTGTTGGATCATGGCCTGGAATTCTTTGGAGGAAAAGACCCGAAGACCACGTCGGATGCTAGAGAGATCTTTTGCATACCCTGTCTCGAGAAGATAATGCGCAATCTTGCTCATGTGGCGTTGGCGTTGCTCGTTGTCTTTGAAAGGCTTGGGATCAAACTGAACTTTTCTCTCAGGTGCTGTCTGATTGAACTCTTGAATGAAAGCATGGTGACTTTTTTCTATAGGAATATTGTCCATGCTGGGTTGGAAGTATCAGACAAGAGGCCCTGTGTGTGTGTGTTTTTTTTTTTTTTTTTTTTGTAAGGCTCACCTGTATTCTCTATATTCTTCTAGATCGGGAAATGCATCGTGCTGGGGAAATGCATCGTCAAGAGCGATAGTGTCTGTCAAAGGTAGATTAGCGTAGAAAGGGTCGGATTCGTAAGGTTCTTCAATAGAGAGTCGTTGTATTTTTCTTACAGACTGGGTGATGGGAGAAAAACTCAGTTTTCTAATGATACCTCTTGCACTGTTTGTTTGTTGGGTCATATCATTGTTGTTTTCCATGAAAAAAGAAAGGAAAACACACAGAGCGATGGGGGGGGTTTTTTTTTTTTTTTTTTTTTTTTTTTTTTTTTTTTGGAAAAAGGAAAGATTTCAACATCCGCAGGCATACCCAAGAAAATAAAAAATCAAAAACCATTGTTTTTTTTTATTTGAATGAAGAGAGAGATTATGATACAAAAATAAATAAGGTTATTCATTTAGAGAGATTTAGAGCTTGGGACCGGCAGCCAAAGTTTGAGGGGCGGCTTGATCTTCATAGGTCTTGAAGTTGTCGATAAACATTTTACCGACGTTACGAATGGAGGTATCGAATTCTTGAGGGGTTCCGTTCCAGGCGGTTTTGGGGTTCAAGAGTTCAGCAGGTACACCCGAGACAGCCTTAGGGATACGCAAGTTGAAGATTTCGAGGTCTTCGAATTCGGCTTGAGCGAGTTCACCGTTGTGAATGCTATCAAGGATGGCACGGGTGTACTTGAGAGGGCAACGCTTGGCGGTAGCAGCCGAGCCACCGATCCAGCCAGTGTTGATCAACCAGGCATCGGCCTTGTGCTGAGACATCTTTTCGGCCAACATGGTAGCATAACGTTGAGGGTGAAGGACGAGGAAAGGAGCGCCAAAACAGGCAGAGAAAGTAGCCTGAGGTTCGACAATGCCATCTTCTGTACCGGGAACTTTGGTGGTGTAACCAGAGATGAAGTGGTACATGGCCTGTTCAGGTGTCAACTTGGAGACGGGAGGCAAGACACCAAAGGCGTCACAGGTCAACAAGATGATATTCTTGGGGTGACTGCCCATGCAAGGGATTTTGGCGTTGGGGATATGATAGATAGGGTAAGCACAACGGGTGTTTTCGGTCAAGAAATCATCCGAGTAATCCACCTCACGGGTTTCTTCATCCAACACGACGTTTTCGAGAATAGCGCCAAAACGGATGGCGTTAAAAATATCGGGTTCCTTTTCAGCCGAGAGATCGATACATTTGGCGTAACAGCCACCTTCGATATTGAACACACCGTTGTCTGACCAGCAGTGTTCGTCATCACCGATCAATTGACGCTTGGGATCAGCCGAGAGGGTGGTTTTGCCAGTACCGGAGAGACCAAAGAAGAGTGAGACGTCACCCTCAGGACCTTCGTTAGCAGAGGAGTGAAGGGAGAGAACACCTGCCTTGGGCATCAAGTAATGCATGACGGTAAAGATACCCTTCTTCATTTCACCAGCGTATTCAGAACCCAAGATGACCATCTCGTTACGCTTAAAGTTAACAGAGACCGAGGTGGTGGAGGTCATGCCGGTCGTATAACGATTGGCAGGGAACTCACCTGCGTTAAAGATGGTGAAATCGGGGGTACCAAAGTTCTCGAGTTCTTCTTCTGTAGGGCGAATCAACATGTTGCGCATAAACAAGAGATGGTAAGCGCGCGAGGCCACCACACGCACCTTGATACGGTACTTGGGATCCCAACCGGCAAAACCATCAAAGACGTAGAGACGGGGACGGGTGTTCAAGTAATCGATAGCACGTTCACGGTTGATCAAGAAGACTCTTTCGCTGATAGGTGTGTTGACAGGACCCCACCAGACATCCTTTTGAGATCCTTCTTCTTCCACAATACGCTTATCCTTGGGGGAACGACCGGTCTTCTTGCCAGAGTAAGCGCAGAGAGCACCGGCAGAGGAAATCACCGTACCTTGTTCGTAAGTCAAGGCTTCTTCATAAAGCACAGCGACCGAGGGATTACGTTTGATAGTGACCTGAACAGGGCGTGAATGGATGGCCCCTTTTTCCCATTTTTTTGATCTGTCTCTTTTTACCTTATCATAGTCAATACCAGCATATTCGTGTAATTCTTCTTCCACCTTGGTATGGACAGAGCCAGAGCTGGCAGGTCTACCGTGGTAAGGGGATCCGGGTCTAGAGGCAACCATAATGTAAAATTTCTGTTGATAAAAAACAATAAGAAACAAGAAAAAAGAAAGTGTGCTCTATTTATATAGTGTTTATACCTCGGAAATATCGGAGTCTTCTTACCCAGAGACTCTGTTTGCTCGTGTTCTGCCTATTTTTCTTTTTTTTTGGGCGTCACTCCCCTCCTCGATGCCCGCTCAGATCCCAGGCGGAATAGGACGGAAGACATCTGTTGAGTTCTCCCCGATTTCTTCCTAAAATCATGTTCACCCCTCTCTCTCTCCCCCTCCAAAAAAGGAGGTACCCAAGCGCTCTCTCTTTCTCTTTCTCTTTCTCTTTCTTTCTCTATTTTTATCTTTTCTTTGATGAGGGTCAGTCAAGGTGGACACTTCCGCCCCATGTCTCTTTATAGACTTCCCCACATTTTTTGACGTATTGGTCCAATCGTTGTTCGTGGGAAAACCCGGATTCAATCCCAGAATCAGGGCCTTTTTTTTTCTACACTGGACGCTCACGTCATCCAGTCACACCACAGAGAGATCGTTTGGGACCAAGAAGCACTACGTCAGCTACTCTTTCACAGTCAGCTACCTTGTCTATTTTAGGCAACTCCATTTTAGCTCATGATGGTGAGTCACGCTTATAAAAAAAAAAAAAAAAAAAAAAAAAAAAAAAAAATATAGGCCATCAACAAGAGTTTTATCTAAACACTTGTGATGATGACATAAAAATACGCGTTGGATCTCTTTCTTCAGGCTTTATCTATTTTTATTTTTATTTTTTTTTTTTTTTTTTTTATTTTTTTTTTTTTTTATTTTTTATTTTTTATTTTTTTTGCCACCCAAAGCACTGTACTTGTTTATCGATTCTGTACGCTGGATTGAAAACACTTTTATAAACGCTTGGTGTCACGAGAGAACAATAACACTCGTTTACTGAAAGAAGGCGGTAGTCTTTATCAAAAAAAAAAAAAAAAAAAAAAAAAAAAAAAATACGTGTGCGGATTCTGTGCCTAATAGCCACGACCGACCCGAGCCTGCATGTGATAGTCAAACGGCTATTCAGGTACCGGCTACACTGCAAATAGAAAATAAAAATAAAATAAAAAAATAAAAATAAAAAATAAAAAAAAAAAATAAAAATAAAACAGTCTGAAAGTAGAAGCGTTGTGTGGACAAGAGAATTCTTTTTTTGACGACTGGGTCTCTTCTTTGACGCCAAAAGGGTGGGTGCGTTTCGGGGTGAGCGTCGGTGTCTGAATAGCCTTTTGACTATCACATGCAGGCTCGGGTCGGTCGTATGTGCTCTGTTTTCACCTCTCTCTTTGCTTTAAACAGTACACCAAACGCTGTGCTCGTTGCCTATTTATTTTTATTTTTATTTTTTTAAAAGGGTTGTTCTCAATGCTATCAAACATGTCTTTTGAACTGTACGCAGAGGGAGGTAGGGCGATGGGTGACGATGGACCCTCAAGCAAGCCAAACCGAATAGTCAAGGTCGCTGTTCGAACCGTGGCTTGTCATCCCAATGGACAGTGCGCTGTCTGAGCTGATACGCTTTGTAAAAACACACCGAGACTGATCTTTAGGCGTTAAAAAAAAAAAAAAAAAAAAAAAAAAAAAAAAAAAAAAAAAACCGATGAGACAATGGAGGGGCAATACACACACACACACACAAAAAACAGAAATGCCTAGAACGTTAGCATGACCTTTTAAATAACCAAGAAACCAGAGTGGTCTACTTTCCTTTAGATTTCGGAGTTTCAGTCGCCTCCTCATTTCACTCGACCTTCACTGGCTTAGATTCAATTTTAATATATACAAAAGAGTAGATTAAAATCCATTGGGTTCATAAAGACTCAAAAGGGACAAAATCAATAGTACTTGATTTGTATCACTTTATCCTAGCCAAAGCTCGTTATTCGTCTTTTCCCCCCCCCATCAAGGTAGGGACAATCACCGTAGCTCTGAAAAAGAAATCTAGCTGAGCATCGCTTCTGTTTTTTAAGTCTAGCATTTCGATAACTTTGGATCACCAGCACTAGCCATCGGTCTTTCTCCTTGGGTGAGTATGTTTTTAAGCAATTCTGTAGAAAGTATGGTCACCGTGCGATAAAAGATAGGCATGATAAAGAAAACAAATGACAGTGACCTTGGTTTTTTTTTATTGGTTAATAAATATTCATTTATTTCTTATAAATATACCTCGATCAATGACAAGCTGTATTTCGTAATAAGGAGAGAGGGATGATGTTACCATTCACTCATCAGGAGAAAGGGAGGGAGTTTGATTTCTTTTTTTTCTTTTCTTTTTTAGTGGCCGAAGTGTAAAAAGAAAAGCGACTTTCCCTTTTTTTTTTTTTTTTTTTTTTTTTTTTTTTTTCACATGCCAATGGCCGAATTTATGTCAACCACCATTAAATCAGACATTGTTCCCCTTCATAGCCTAAATAGATATAGTTTGAGTTCATATAGTTCTTTTGACTCCCCTTCTTCTCCTAACGATTCAAGATCTAAAAGTGGAGAACACGGTACACAACATAGACACCTCAATCAACAAATCGATCACCTTAATACTGTCAATGCACAACTTAATAACGATTGCGCTACACTAAAGCTAGACAACGACAAAAGAAACAAAGAAACAGTTGAGCTCAAGCAGGCCTTGAGAAAGCTTGTGGAACAAAACATTCGTTTGCAGAGATCCAATAGACTTTTAAAAGATGAATTCGATACACTTGAAGTGAGTTTGAAAACTACCAAACAAAGCCAGAGTATTAAGATAGGTTATCTCATTAGGAAGAGCTGAAAAGCATGAAGGAAGAGCCCTTGCGGAGCACAACAGACTTAGGGCCAGAATACAAATACCTAGTGCAAACGGTGAATGCATTGTACAAACAACTGCTATCCAGTGAATCAAAACGTCCGAATACTTGTTGTCTTACAGGCAAATCCATCCCAAGAGACGAAAAACACGTCTGTAGACCTATTGTAAAATCACACATAGCATCAAAAAGCATAGACAGCCTACCAGAAACGGACCGTTTTATAGCATCGCATACAGCAGACAACTGGGCTCTGGAAAAGGAAAAAATGGAAAGGATAATACAAGACAAAGACAACGACAACAAATCCCTAAGACACGAATTGACCGTGAAAGATGGAGTTGTTAAGCAGCTAGAAAAAGATTTTCACCAACTAGAGCTCGAGATAAACGATTTGCAAAAGGTAATTAGAAAAATCGGTTGTCATAACAACAAAGCTAATTTTTTTTTTTTTTTTTTTTTTTTTCTAGAATCTGTGTTATAACCACTCTTCAGCAGAAAGTTCGTTATCTGATTTACCATCTTTTCCCTCCGTACCCAATTAATTGAAAAAAAAAAAAAAAAAAAAAAAAAAAAAAAACAATTACGCATACACATACACATACATATATACATGCACAACATACAGCACACACACACACACACACACGTATATATATATATAAAAGACATTAATATCTACTGTAAATCCCAGAATCAATATATATACATACTACTTTTTTTTAAATCTCAGTCTTTGATTGATTGTAAAACGGACAATCAAAGTCCTAGTTTTTCATTATCACTTGGAGACCTCATGGGTGACTCTACAACCTATCCAAAAAGAGAGAGTAAAAGGAGGAGTCCTATAGATTCATACAAAGTCATTAGAATACTAGTCAATACAAGTTGCAGAAAGGTGGCAACCACCACTCACTGTATAAGATCCATCAAAGATAGTGTGTTGCTTCACCCTTTTTCTTTTTCCATGGTTTTTTATTTTGAATTTGCTATGAAAGAGAAGCCCTTTTTTTAAAAGTAACTATTTGACACACAGTCCATGTGGATCCAAAAAAAAAAAAAAAAAAAAAAAAAAACTCGGACATTTGTTAAACGAAAAACATCCAACAGGGTTTTTATGAATGTTCACCGGTCTTTCAATGTACAGGGTTTATCACTTCTCTTTTTGTAAAAATGGCTGCACAAAGTTTAATTTTTGTTACACGGAGACAATTAAAAAAGAAACCAACGTTTTTCCAAGGCCATCATCATCTTTTTCTTTTCTTTATCAAATGAGACTGAGTTGCTTCTATTTGCTTTGTTTGTCAAGTGTGTTGTGGACGTTTACAATAGCAGATCCTATAGATCTTGGTAGATTCTCACATTTATTATCCAATCACTTTCTCTATGAACACTTTGATAAGGCCTATCTACAGTTGGCCAAAGAAGTATCACTTCAATTCAGAAACTCTATACAGATCAATGTCAAACAACAGATAGATCGCAACACGACGACCAGTCCTGTAGATATAAACGTTTTAACTCGACAGCTGAAAGGAGCGATTGGCTGTAAGATGATGACTTTTTTTTAATAAGGATGTTTTTAATCGATCATTAGCTTTTATTGAGGATAAACTGTTGACTATTTTAACAAGACATGATACAGTCCAAGTTCAACAACAACTCGACCATCTTATCTATAGCCATTGTGCTCGTTCAATCGATAAGAATATCTTGATATCACCCGCCTGTCTATTAGAGCGTCCGGACGCCTTTTTAGATAAACTACAGAGATATATTAACCAGCATGTGAAAAACGTGTTGACCGGACTCAATGATCATGACCTGCCCAAACTATTTGAGAAAACAGGGAAACAACTCAGCGAGATTCTTGCCCACTTTAATAGAAACACAATGAACCCTTTATACCAACAATTAGAATGGCATCATAAATACTACAATAGAGATCTTTGGATAACAAACGATATGGTACAGGATTTTATTCTAAACATTAATCATGTAGAAGAGGAAGAGAACAGCATTCAACGTCTTTTGTATTTGTCCAATTAAACAATAAAAAAAAGAAAAAAAAAAAAAAAAAAAAAAAAACAAAACAAAAAAAAAAAAACAAAAAAAAACAGGGAATCGCCTAACGTTCGTTTCCGCCCAAGAGTAGTCGAATTCGTCTATCGTAACAGTCTTCGCCTATGTCTTCTTTAGACACTTCTTTGCCCTGTTTTGTCTTGTGTTGATTCACTAGACCACTTATCAGTTTGGTATAGGTTTCTTTGCTTGGTTTTTCCCCCGTGTTTGCCTCCATTTCTTCAATATACCGTCTTGCTTTTTTTATCTTTCCTTGTTGACAGAGTGATCGAATAAACGACTCATATAACGCACGAGAAGGTTTGATATCACGAGAAAGCATGTCCTTGATCAACCTTTCACTGATCGCTATATGTCGAGAATGTTTCAAACTGTCTACCAGTAGTATTTTGTAAGTGATCCCATCTCTTTCAATGGCTCGCCCATTCTGGCCTGGAAAAAACTTTCCTTTGTCGTTATCGAAAAACTTGCCTACGACAGAGGGTAAATCCTCGCACTGAAGTTGTTTGCTGATAGCAATGTTGTTTAAATATACTAAATCAGAGCCTTTCAAGGGCATTTCCAGCATTTTTTTATAAATCTCAAGCAGCATACTACTGCCAGCCTTGTAGTATTTTGTCATGGTTCGCATAGTAGTTTCGTTCGGAGTAAGATGCACAAGTGACATATGTTTCAATATATCCAATATCTTTTCGTGATTAATCGCCTTGTCTTCCTCCATAACCACTCGCATCAATATGTTGAAATCGTAGATATCAGGGCCTTTTGTATGATTGACAATGTTTTTGAACACTATTTTGGCTTCATCCGTATTTTTGCTTTTCACATAACATGCTGCAAGTGAAGTCAGCGCTCTATGTTTCAAAAACAAATTCAAATCATTTGCTATATTGAATGCTTTTTCAAAAAGCACAAAATCTCCGGTTTTCGCACTCAAGCTAAAGAGCGATCTTGCTGCTAACGCAGCCAAAGGTTTTCTCATTTTTGGCATCGAGCGTAGTAAATCTCGTGATAGTCTTTTCGCTAAATCAAACTCTCTTGTGTTCACCATACATCTCACGGCAAGCGTCTGTAATTTGTGTGGTATTGCTGGGTATATTTCTTGATATCTATGATACAATCTTAATGTGTCTGCATGGAGTTTTGCGTTGGCGCAAGATATCATTAGGGTATCCATCGTTTTTTTGTCTAGATCTATTCCGTTTTCCATCATCTTTTCCCATATTTTTATCGCCTGATTATTATTGAGTCGTGAGATGTAATAATTGATGATATGCTCTGAGCAAATCTGCGCCCCGTTGGTATCTTTAAGCGAAATCGTACTATCGAGTATAGATTCGGCTATCCGCAACTCCTTCCGACTGAGACATCGACTTATCAGATTCTTCAGTATTTTTTCTCCATTCATTCCTAGCTCTTGTCTTTGCATATAAATCATTCGAGCCAAGTGATATTTTCTTGCTGCTGTAGCCTGGTACGCAAACAGATTTATTGTATTGCTAATCAGCCCAATCTTATCGTGCTTGTTCGCTTCACACACTTTCAACAAATCTGAACCAACTAATTTCTGTGAATTTCTTAGGATAAAGTTGACACCTGTTCTCTGTTTGCCCAGCCTTAAATAGCACATAAAAAAAGCACGCATAGTGTGCTCTGTCGGGTTCATGTCTTTTTTTTTTAGATATTTCCACCAGTGTTTCATTTGATCAATGTCCTTTCTTTCAGACAAAACCTGGAATAGACTGTCAAGTGTTTTTATTGATATTTGGCGTTTCTCCTCTACTGCAAACAATCTTGTAAGCGCTACTGCTTTGTCAAACCATTTAAGTTCGGTTGCCAAAAATATCATACGTTCAGCTTGCGCATCGGTAAAGGTTACTTGTGTAAACACTCTGTCTTTGATTTCTCTTAAAATATAAAAAGATTCAATCATAGGCCGCTTTGAAACAATGTCACCCGAATAAACCGAGAATCTTTGGATGAACAATTGCACATCTTCTGCCGATAATTTTTTAAGTTTTTGAGGGTTGTGCATCTTTAATCGCCAATAGCTTTTCAAGAGTCGTTTTCGAGCCAGTCTCCGCGCAATCACTTTTTCCACGGATAATGACAAGTTGGCGCTTTTTGGTAAATTAATGTTTCCTGAATTATATAGTTCGCTTCTGAACCCTTCTAACGAAGCATAGGGTGGCGTAGTAGTAGTTTTAAAGCGAATGCTGGTCCATCGGCTTGCCTCAGGAACTCTTGAAAGACATTTATGGCATGGCGTTTTTGTAAGTAGGCTCTGCAACTTCCAACCCTCTTTTTGCAATGCAGATTGAAAGGACATGAGACACACAAAAAAAAAAAAAAAGGGTAGGGTATTTTTTTTTCTATGTAATGGAGATCAGATCTGTCAAACTTTAAACAGAGGAGGGGGCCGGGCAGTAGGAAAACTTTTTTCGAAGCAAGCCGTCAATTCACAAGTCACTATTTTTGAAAAATGAAAAAAAAAAGAAGTGACGTATTTGCTGAGATAGAAAAGCCTATAGGGTTTAAGATGTTCATTGACAGTCCTGGAGCACAACGATTAAAAAACACAAAGTCTTTCTACAAAGAAACAAACTGTAAGCTTCAGACTTCTAAGATTATCTCCAAACACTACAGTATCATTCGAGAGCTAAAGACGCTTGAGTAACAAAACCTGTCTGCGCTTAACTTGTTTATCAACCAAAGCTTTAATAATATGAATAATGTCTTTAGGTACGTTTTTACTTCAAATGTAAAAGCGATCAAACCTCTTAAGCTTCTTTCCATCTCTACCAAAGTTTTCTCTTTTTTTAAATATATATATATATATATGTATTCTATTTGAAACTGCTTTCTTGAGCAGAAACATGGAGCATTTCCATCTGCAATTGTAGAGTATATGATTTATCTAAAAGCTGCCTTAACTGTTCATTTACAGAATCAGCTTCCTAAAAGACTTTGTTAGATTATTATTATTTTTTTTTTTTTCGTTTCGGATTTACAAACCTTTACTGCTTCTTCGTTTTCTTTAGACAATAGCTGCCAGTCGGCTGAATTAGTTTGTTCAGGGGCTTTTTTAGGTCGTTCGTGTTGCTCTAGCCATGCTGTAGTTGTTTGAAGCAATTTTGTTAATCTTTCAAATTCTTTACGTGATTTTTGAAGCTCCACAAGATTGGGTTCAACAGTCAGTGATGAACCTGAGGCTGTAGAAACAGAGCGTATGATTTTTAGCATGGTTTCCCATAACGATGTTAAAGTCAATAGGGCATCATTAGCATGTTCATACACTTGACTTGAGCTTGGAATTGTAGACATGATTTGCGAATAGAAAAGCTTTTTTTTTTAATTTTTTTTTTTTTGTTATACGATCCGCTAAGCTGGTGTTTTCAAAATATAAAGCAAACCAAAGAGAAGAAAAACAACTTCAAAAACAATACTTGAAAACTCAAGTGTGTGTTCTTCATGTACAAGTCTAGTTTTACACGCAAATTGCAATAACTGTGCTTAGTTTTGGGTTTCTCTATTTTTAGTCATACAAGTCATTTTTTATTGTAATCTACAAAACATATCTAAAAGAAGGATGGCGATCACCAATGATGTCCACTCCATATTTCTGTATCTCTTGCTCTTTCTGTGAGTCAGTCAAAAACTGTCTTCGTTTGTTTTCTCTCGACAAAAGTACTCTAAGAACCAAAACCAATACTGTCTGTGCAGCCATACAAGAAAATGCGATGACATTTCCTCCAAAGTATTTGGGTGGATCTAGGAACAGTTTAGCTAACGAATGTTTTTGCTTTGATTTACCATAATAAATTTGACCACCAATAGCGCCCCCAATCGTACCTACTGAAACGATGGCAGCTGAAGCCACTGCTCTACGTGTCAAACCGCCACTGTTTTTTTTTTTTTTTTTTTTTTTTTTTTTAGAAAAAAAGATACATAGTGTGGTTTCGCTATTAAACCAGTACTTACTAGTTGTTGTTAAACCATGCTACTTTGACAGCTACATTGGCATATACACCGATAGTGACAATGCAAGCCGCACAGTAATTACCTGCTACGTTAGAGGATGGTAGCAGCATAAGCAATAGAAATCCAATCAAAGCAAGCATATTTGTAACGATCATATGGTAAGCTCTTTCAAAATATTTGTCTAAAAAAAAATCAATACTTGTTTTGATTTGCCTATTTCGAACTTTTTTTTACCAGAACTCCAGCCGACAGCTACTGTAACCAAAAAAGCCAGAAAGTAAGGCGGTGTTGTAAGAGCTTGAGAGGCTGCAGTGGACCACGTACCTAAACCCGATACAATGGATGGCAAAAACAAAGTGACTCCCTGTAGAGCACTAGTGCCTGTAATATATATTGCCATATACATGTATGTTTTCCAATCTTTAAACACAGATACAACCTGTTCCCATGACCATGAATGGTCGTATGAAGCGCCTGCATCCTCGGCTAGTCTCGTGTTTGCAAATTCTTTTTCCTCTTTTGTTAAAAATACAGCACTTTCTGGAGAGTTTGGAAGGTAATATGCTGTAAATATAGCCAAAATAACTGTAGGTACGCCTTCTATTATAAACAGCCTGAATTATTAGCTAAATAGCCTAAATAAAAGGCTTTTACCATTGCCAAGTCTTCAGACGATCGTTTGTAATTGTACTTATACCATATGCAATAAGCCCACCAAATGCACCAGCAAGTGAGCTGAATGACCAGAAAAAGCTAATTCTTCTACCATATTCCTGTCTTGTGTACCACAAAGACATGAAATAAATCACACCGGGAAAAAATCCTACTTTTTTAATAACATACTGATTTTACTAGGGCCTCTTTACCTGCTTCAAACACACCTACAAAGAAGCGAGCCGTTGCCAATGAAGCAAAGTTTGTAGAAGCAGCCATGGCTGTAGCAACTGCTCCCCACAAGCTATTAAAATACGTCAAAATTGAAATATCACTAAATCATGTATACTTACAACATGAGAATACCTAACCAATAGGAAGGACGCCAGCGCCGCATTATAATATTTGAAGGTAAATCAAAAATGACATAAGAAAAATAGAAGATGGATAGTGACCACTTGTATTCTGATTTTGATAGGTTCAAATCCTTTTCTAAACCATCTAGTTTCGCGTTTCCGATGTTCGATCTAATGAAGCCATTTAGTGGTTGATAGAGTAAAGAACTTTTCATACCTGTCGATGTAACTTAAAAGATATAATACACAAAGCAAGGGAAGAATGCGTCTATCGAGTTTTCTATAGCGCGAAAGTGATAGTATGTACTTAAATCAGTCCCAAAATAATGCCTTTTCCTACTATTTTACTTGACGATTTTGGATTTAAGGTCTCTTCTTTCTTTTTGTTGGTCTTCGAGTCCTGCTACAAACGACTCGCTGTTACTCTCTTCTTTTTTGTTTAAAACCTCAATCTGGTAGGCACAATTTTCAGGTAAACGAGCCTCTGAAGTCATATCAAATCTATTTTTTTTCTTAAGAAAAAGTAAAGAAAAATTAAAAAAAAAAAAGAATAGAAATAGTACTGACAGATCAAGAACTCTAGAATAGCAAATTTATTCATTCTCACAGCGGGGTTTTATTCAGACTGGCTGCTTTTTGTTTCAATCTTTTCGGGCAATTTTCCCTTTTTTGGAGATTTTTTTTTAAATGTATTCCCTTTGCAAGATACCTCTACAAAACAGCCTCTCGTTTTCAAGTGCGCTAAATACAAAAACTGTAGGTGGGAATCTGAACCAAGCTGTATTTTACGGATTTATAGCAAGCCAACTGCATATAGCTATAATGCTCCATATGATTACTTGGTCTGTCCTTTTCTTTCTTTTAGTAATTTGAGATTAACAAGTTTCTCAGTAACATTAGACTTGAACTTTTCTTAAGAAAAATTCAAGACAACATTTGCAACGGCTGGGAAAATTTAATGTGTACAATGCATATCCCGCAAACTAGAACAAGGTTGCCCATTTTTTAAACTCAATTGTTTGTAGTACTTTCAGCAGCTAAAGTTTTGAATGTAGGGTGCTGACAACTAAAACAAACGATAGATACTTTATGGTTGTATAGCCATTGCTTTTAAAAAGCATTGCTACTTAAAATGCGTGTTCTCAAAAGGTAGCTTCTTTACTTCATATATAAAAGCTTGCGAAAAAACAATAATTTATGCACCTTTTAAAAGATCGGGAAAACTGGGATGGTTCGGGTTGCTTTTGTAAAAGTAAATTTCTTATTAAATTCCTACACGGCTTATATAGACTTGAAGCTTCGACAACAGCTTATCATAGAAACATGTTGTGTCGTCTGTAAATAGTCAGAAACAATATATCTTTTGCAATATTCTTCTCTTAAATAAACAATTGTAATTTTTAAAGACTTTCTTTGTCTTTCTTTGTATTTTATATTTTCAGCGTTCTAGCCATATAGCAATAGAAAGCATATCATTGTAAGAAACATGTTTTACAAAAAAAAAAGTGCAATATTTTTAAAGTAATCGCATTTAGCACATTGATATATTGTCTCAAGAAGAAAATGAAAGAAAACAGACACAATCTGCTATAAACAAAAACAAAACATGCATTTTTTTTCAGGTGCTGTTGCATGGAAAAAGTCTTTTGAATGGTACAAAAAGAATAATCTTCTGCTATTCCAAAGACAGAAAAAAGGTTGTGTGATATTATGATATTGATTAGCGTATTACATTGACGCTCAGTTTTCGTAAGACGAATAACAAAAAGTCCACTTCTCAGAAGCGAAAGGTAAAACGTAGGTAGTCCAATACACTACTATTCTATTTTATTCCTTTGATCAAAAAAAAAAGTAGCTCTAGATTTTTGAGTTAACCCGAGTTCAAAGACACTTTTTCTATATTTCGTATCGCGGGTATCTTTGCCTTCTATTTTTTTTTGAAGTGTAATCTTTCAACGATTGCTAAATAGTTTTATATTTGTTTTCTATAGAAGTAGAAACATGTTTTTTGTGTGTATTTCTATATAAAATGCAGCAAACAAAGCCTAAAAAGTAGCGGTGTTAAAACAAAAAATTCTTCTTTACTGACTTTGACAAGAACGAATAGCTATTTTGTCAAGATACGCTCTGGACCTTGTCTTCTAAACCCAATCTCAAAAAAAAAAAGTCAACACATTCTGAGATTAAATTCTGCATAGCTAAGAAAACAGTCCATATTACAAAAGCCACATTGATTTAGCTTTTGCTCTTCGCTTTTTTTTTTTTTTCATTCTCTTGACACAATGCCAGTAGAAGAAAGCAAAAAGCGTAAGCGCTCTGACGTAGATAAAAAGGAGAAAAAGAAGCAACAAAAAGACAATGCCAAGGTTGAAGAGCCAGCTGAGGGTATATACAATATAGATGCAATCGCAATGTTTTTACTTACGATAAATGCTTAGTAGTTGTTGAAGAAAGTAATGCCGATTTAGAGTTTGAGACTTTAGAGTGTAGCAGCGAAATCAAAAAAGCAATCAAAGCAATGGGTTTCACCAAAATGACACAAGTGCAAGCAAAGACTATCCCTGCGCTTTTGGAAGGCAAGGATGTTTTAGGCGCTGCAAAGACTGGATCAGGAAAGACGCTGGCCTTTTTGATTCCAGCTATTGAACTTTTACTTCGCCAAAACTTTAAAGCTAGAAATGGTACAGGGATTGTTGTAGTTTCACCGACTCGTGAATTGGCTATACAAATTTACGGTGTTGTTGAGGAGCTTTGTCAGTATGTCCAGCTTACTCATGGTATTGTTATTGGAGGCTCTAACAGAAAAGCAGAGGCTGATAAGTTACTGAAAGGTGTGAATCTTTTAGTAGCTACCCCTGGTAGACTTTTGGATCACTTACAGGTGATTTTTTTGTCATTTACTAGTTGCGCTTGTACTAAAGCATTAAATAGAACACACAAGGGTTTGCTTATAACAGTTTACAAGCACTTGTAATTGACGAAGCAGATCGTATATTAGAAATTGGGTTCGAAGATGATATGAAGCAAATTCTTAAGTTATTACCTAAAGAGCGACAAAGTATGCTATTCTCTGCCACACAAACCAACAAGGTATCCGATTTGGCAAAACTTTCGCTTAAAGGCGACCCAGTTTACATCAACGTAGATGAAGAGAACCTAACATCAACGGCCGAAGGATTAGAGCAAGGTTTTGTAACAGTAGAAGGTGATAAACGATTTTTACTACTGTTTACCTTTTTACGCAAAAACCAAAAGAAGAAAGTTATTGTCTTTTTCTCGAGCTGTAACTCTGTCAAGTACTATGCCGAGCTACTGAACTATATCGACATTCCAGTTATGGAGCTACATGGTCGTCAAAAGCAACAGAAACGTACATCAACTTTCTTCGAATTTTGTAGCGCTGAAAAGGGTATTTTGCTATGTACAGATGTAGCCGCTCGGGGCTTAGATATTCCCCTTGTTGACTGGATCGTCCAGTTTGATCCTCCTGATGATCCTCGTGACTATATTCACCGTGTTGGACGTACTGCTCGTGCTGGTGGTAAAGGCAGAAGCTTGCTCTTTTTGTTACCTTCTGAAACTGGCTTTTTGAAATACTTGAAAGAGGCTAAAGTTCCTTTGAATGAATATCAATTCCCTACCAACAAAGTAGCCAATGTACAAAGCCAGGTAAGTTAAAAATGTAAATCAATATGCGATTTGTCAATTAACTTTTGTCTCGGACTAGTTGGAGCAACTGATTGAAAAGAACTATTACCTTAACCAATCAGCCCGCGATGCCTTTAGATCTTACTTACAATCATACGCCACCTATCATTTAAAGTCTATTTTTGATGTAAATAAGCTGGATCTCGCTAAAGTAGCAAAGTCTTTTGGTTTTAAGGTACCGCCAAAGGTGAACTTGGCAATCTCCGCTGCCAAATAAATAAAACTCTATCATCATATGTATCAAGTCCTTTAAGCATGTTTATTAAAAAGCACTATTTTTGTTTTACAGCTTTCCCAAACGGCTTGCACCATCTAAACGAATCACACCGCCATTCAAAAAACCGTTTTCAATAATGTGACAGGCTAGCAAAGCAAATTCATTAGGTTGACCCATTCTTTCAGGAAATATAGCGTCTTTAATGATCTTCGCTTTAGCGGCTTCGTTCATTAAGGCAGTCATATTGGTTTCTGTAAGATATCGTTATGAGTTATATTTCTGTATATCGATAGACAAAAAGCTTTTGTTTTTACCAAAAATTCCAGGGGCAATCGTCATTACGCGAATGCCTGCTGGAGCAAGATCGCGACTCATAGGTAAAGTCATAGAGGCAACACCTCCTTTAGATGCAGAATATGCCACCTGTCCTGTCTGGCCATCTTCAAAAGCAACAGATGCTGTATTGATGATTACACCTCGTTCACCATCATTGCTTGCATTATCTTGATTGGCCATGATCTGTGCTACTTGCTTACATATGTTGAAAGTACCAATTAAGTTTACACGGACAGTGAAGTCAAACAGCTCAACAGTCATTGTATGGGCAGATTTTCCGCGACGAGCTGTTTTAGCAGCACTAGCTACTCCACCACAGTTGATAACCCCTGATATATTGCCAAATTTTTTTACAGTCTTTTCAAGGGCAATACGAACTTCTTCTACTGAGGTAACATCTACTTTTCCTGCAGAAAAGGCTCCTATTTCACTAGCAAGCTCTAGACTAATATCGTCAGTTTTTTGTACCAAATACACTGAATACTTACGCCCCTTCTTCGTTTAAATCAAAGAGCTATTATAAATCAAATAAAACCAGTCTTAATATAAACAACAAAAAATAAGACTCTGTAATTTACTGCCACATTTGCTCCTCGTTTGATTAACTCTCTAGCAGTGGCTTCTCCTAGACCACTTGCTCTAAAGATTGGTTGGTAAAATAAAAACAAATGACAAGTATACATTGCTATGCTTTTTTTTACCCTCCTGTGACAATAAAAGTGTTTCCTTCAATTTGCATTGCTGATTGTTGTTTTTTTTCAAAAAGAGTTCAACAATAATTTATAGACAAATTATGCTGACAAAAGTGTTACACGAAAAATTCTGTGAGAGAAAATGTTTTTTCTAGAGCTTTATACAGGTTCGGTCAAACAATTTAAGCACTATAGATGTGCATTACAGCCACTGACTCTGAAAGTATACACCGCTTCCATTTATGCACTAGAAAAAGCCAAATAACGTAAGATTCAATACAAAAAACTGACCAAGAAGGGATGAATATCAAACTCTAGAAAAAATAAAATAAAAGCAAAGCAGAACCTAGTATTCAAATTAGTTCCAGAGTTAGGTGTCTCATTTTTTAAAAATTACAAGGGGCACTATGAACTTGATTTCGCGTGTGTTGAACAATAAAATATAAGCTGCTTACAGCGACTGTCAAACTTTTAGTTTCCATTACGTCGTTCATTTGAATATTATACTTTGTAAGACTTTTTTGTTGGATATTTTTAGAGATTTTTACCTATTGTTACAACTGAATGCATATAGCATTGAAGAAATTCAATGTGTTTTGAAAGTTAGACATGTAGAGCAATTGAAATATATTGCGACGACGAAAAAAAACAACGCGAGTGCTATAGTATATAAAAATTGCTTAAAAACAAAGGCTCTTCTAAAGGTCAAAAAATCCTAATAACTAAAAGCTGCTGTAAAGCAAAGTATGACCTGTAGAATAGTCGGTAATACTTCAAACGGTTTCACAAATCAATAAATTTGTTCTTTTTCGGAATCTTATAATGTATAGACAGTGACCTAAAAAGAGGTGGTTACTATAAAACCTTAAATTATTCAACTCTAGTAATATAAAGCTTGATCATTCTTTACTCTGGGCCCCTTTTTCCAACAATTATCGTGTACAGATGACTGTAAAAATTCCTTGTGATAAAGAGAAAAAAGTTAACATTGCATACTATTTTAAAATTTTTGAAGGGTGCTCTATAAAAAATGCAAAGAATGTTAAAGCAAGCCGTATATTTTTGC
Source organism: Sporodiniella umbellata (assembly GCA_025677835.1). Classification (NCBI taxonomy): domain Eukaryota; kingdom Fungi; phylum Mucoromycota; class Mucoromycetes; order Mucorales; family Rhizopodaceae; genus Sporodiniella; species Sporodiniella umbellata. Next base: position 6,884 of record JAIXMR010000127.1, on the reverse strand, counting down.
AAAAGTTTGTCCCTATAGCTATGAATAAAGGTACGCATATGTATATATAAACAAATGTATAAATATACATATGTATGTATTTATATACAAAATATTTTTTTTGTATAAGCTTTTCTTTATATTACAATTCTATCAAATGAAATTGGTTGCAGTTCTTCTTTCTACTGTTGTTTTTCAAAGCGTATTGGGTGACTTTTTACCAGAGCTTGTGTCTATTGCGCCTACTGAAGCCCAAGTAAAACCAAGTTTATTGCCGCCTGAGGGTCATAAATTGTTTGACGTCTTTCATGCTAAAGGTAACCGTATATATCAGTGCAACCCTGAAAAGAAAGGCTTTCAGCATTGGTATAGTGTCCAAACACATGCCTTTCTCTATCCTACTAAGAACAGACAAGCACCTTTTGATATCCCTGGACAAGAGATAGGTCAGCTAAGTGTAGCTCCTATTAACGAAAACCAGCTCCAGTAAAACATAAGCTATAGACGTTTATACAGAAAGGACTAAAAAGTACTAAAAAAAACAGGTCAAACCCTATTGATGTAGCCCCTGTGATTTATTATTACCCCGATGGTTCTTGGGTTAGCACAGGTAGACCAATCAAGACTACTTCCATGGAAATGACTCCTGCTGAAAGAATCAAAGCTCAGCATTTGGATGACCATTTAACAAACGTGGCGAAGAGTACTACTGACGGCTATTTATCGCATACAAAATACATGGTGCGCCTAAACTCTATGGATGGTGTAGCGCCCAAAGCTGAGGAGTGTACAACTAAGGGTATGGTAATTAACAAGCCGTTTTCTGCTTACTTTATGTTTTATACCGACGCTGACGGTGAATCTAAGCTGGCTCAAGAAAAGATTGCTTGGGACCAAATGGCCAAAGAGTTTGTTCCTAATCCAAAAGCTTTCACCTAATAAAAACAACGAGTTTATGTAGTTACAAATTTATTTCAAAATTTACGAGTTTATGCAGTTACAAATTTATTTCAAAATTTACGAGTTTCTGATTTACAGTATCGTTACAATTAAAAAGAAAAGCTTTTAGGACTATTATAATATCTAAAAAAAAAAGAGGGCAGGTATGTTGTCAATAGAGCTTAATTACGGTTTTAAAGTACGAAAAAGAAGGTTTGTGCAATACTTTTTCTAAACGTCTACTCAAAGCAGAGTACCAAGTAGAGTACCGGGCAATCTGGGTTTTAATCGATCAAGCGCTATTTTCTACCAAGTAGAGTACCAAGTAGACATTGTAGAGTACCAAGTAGAGTACCAGGTAGACATTGTAGAGTACCGGGTAGGCTGGGTTTAAATCGATCAAGCGCTATTTTCTACCAAGTAGAGTACCAGGTAGAGTACCAGGTAGAGTACCAAGTAGACATTGTAGAGTACCAGGTAGAGTACCAAGTAGAGTACTAAGTAGAGTACCAGGTAGAGTACCAGGTAGAGTACCAAGTAGACATTGTAGAGTACCGGGTAGAGTACCAGGTAGAGTACCGGATAGACTGGGTTTTAATCGATCAAGCGCGAATCTTTACCAAGCAGAGTGCCAGGTAGAGTACCAAGTAGAGTACCAATAAATACGATTGCGACGCGGTTACAAAAAAACCAAAAAAACTTTAATTTCGCGTTTGTTTTTTTTTTTTATTTGACCTTAATGAGTGATCGTCCTAAAAGAAAAAGAAGACAAAACCAGGCTACAAAAGTCAGGTAAAGCAAGAAAATAGAATACAGCTGTGCTTGGCAAAAAAAAAAAAAAGCTGAATAGAACATGAATAGCTCTTCTCACTATGTTGGCTACGTTGAAGATGGAGAATCGGTTGAAGCAATCATGAAAAAATTCGAGGAACTAGAAAGAATTGAGAAAGAATTTTCGGCAATGCAAGTGGACACTGTAGAAGAAGAGCCTGAAATGGAATTAAGCAACCTTACTGAAGAGCAATTAGAGGAGATTTTTAAAAGAACATCTGCCTTCACTGTAAAAAGCGCAACAATTGATACGGATACTATTGAGGACTTAGACGCTTTAGATCTTTGGGAAATCGAGTACAAAGATGGCGATACCAATGAATTTTATGAACCAGAGTAAGATCTTAAATAATAGATTTAGTATTAATGTCCAATTATAGTGAGTATCACTATGTCGACGAAAGCTTTTGGGATGAAGAATTTGGGGAAAAACCATCCCGAAAAACTAGACATCCTATACGCACACAAAAAGAACCAAAACCGTCTGGAGCTAGAGGGCGTGTAGATAGAGAAAGTATCATAGCTAAATACAAAATTATGCAAGTTCAAGTACAAGATAGAAACGGAAACTACTTTACTATAAAGAAAAAAGTCAGTAATGTAGATCCCAGTCTGCCCACATATGTCAAAATACCACCCAGACCTATTTCTAAATCGTGGGCTCATAACATCAAACTGACACCTGTAACACAGCACGATATCTCAAATCAAAAGTAAAACAAAAGGAAAAAAAAATGAAGGCTTACCTTCCATTTAGGTATTACGAGATTTCAAATATTATTTCGACAGATCTAAAACAATACGGAACTGATTTCAGTGCGGTGTATATGGATCCACCTTTTCTTTTACCCGGAGAAGAACCTACAGCAGGAAAAATTAGTATAGACGAGTTTGTAGGTTCAGTTGAGTTTATGTTCATAAAAAAGTATGCTAATAAGATTGTAGAGAGCTTTGAATGTGTCAGATATTATAAAAGCAGGATTTTTGTTTATTTGGCTGGAAAAAGAATGGATACAGAAGGTGGTCAGCATAGCATCGCAATGGGGATTTAAATACGTGGAAAACTTCTGTTGGATCAAGAAAGACATCAACAATCAAATACATAAAAGTCAATACAATTACTTCAACAAAAGTAAGCTGAGCTTGCTGATATTTAGAAAGGAGGGTGATATTGAGCTACGCCATCAACGTAATCCAGATTGTGTGTTTGACTTCATTCGTCCCAAATTGCCAGGTAAAATACAGTACACATTTTTGATTATTAACTATTTCTTTTCCAGATGAAATTAGCGAAAAGAAACCTCCATTTATGTACACAGTTATAGAAACTTTGCTACCAAATGCAAATTATCACCCCGAAAGGAATCCAAACGGTGAAAAGCTAATTGAATTGTAAAAGCTAATATATATGTTTATGTACATACCGTTAACTTCTATACTTTTAGATGGGCAAAGAGGGGGCAGCAACGTAAGGGATGGACAACAATTGTAGAACAACAATAGTTTGGTGTTGTTGACATTAGATTTCCCTCTCCTAAGCTACAAATATGCTTATAATTGTTATTGTTTCTTCGGGTAACTGTGACAATTTAAGCTTATTCACCAAAAAGGTTTACGCTGTAACAACCTAGTGGCGTTGGCACTTCTTTTTTTTTGATTTTTTTTTTAAATAAAAAGAGCGACCAAGCACAACTTTATAAAGGCTTGTTTAAATATCTATTAGGCGGATTTTTTCAAGTTGAGTAACAATCTGGCAGCTTTTTCAAACATTTGGCAACCATAAAACGAGTTAATCAGTCTACTGATTAATATTTTCTACGTTTTAATCCAAATTTGGCTGCGTAAAAGTTCATGTAATGAACTGTGACTATTTGCGGGCTGTGGACAAGAAAGGTGGCTATTTACAAAGTATTTGTTTTACTTTTTTATTCTCTGTTGTATTCCTTTCACCATAAAACATCCAGGAGTTGGCATGTCAAACAGCCAGCCTTCACTTCTCAAAAATTTGTTTGTCACAGGTATCAGCTTAGACTCCCCGTGCTCTGAATGTTTCCCGACTCCTGTCACGATCTTTAGTGGTTGTACCAATCGTCGTGCTAAAGATATGTGGTTGGACTAAATTAAATAAAATAGCATTAATTTCTTTTGAAACTTACCTGATTGCATATGACTTCTAGACCACCATTGGTTGACACCCTCTGAAAGAACAACTCGTGCCTCAGCAATTGTCAAGCCATGAAGGTCCAAAAGATGATCGTCGTTGTAGCGTAACCTATTATATGATGTGTTAACTGATGTATGTTAACAATTAGTAACAATTACCTATGCTGCCTTATCGTAGCCCTAGCAGCTTTCATGTTCCATTCTTTGGCTTTGGTGTCTATTTCGCGGGCTACTTCAGAGTAATAAAATGCAACGCCACCTTCTGGCCCTTTGTTTCTTGACTTTCTATATGACGCTGCTGCTTTACGATAAAGCTCATTTCTTTCCATAATGAGCTGCATGGCAATATCTCTACACTCATCAGGGTTGTCTTCTTCGTATGTGTTTTGATTGTTAATTGAAAGGTATTCTGGCAAGACTGGTATTCCTCTATGCTTTGTTTTGGAGCGAATTGAATCAGCTTCAGTTGCCATTTTCTCCAGCCTAGCTTCGAGTTCCATTTGGCTAATGTCAAAAGTCAAAAAGTGTTCAACTGCTGTCTGTGTAATTTGTTCAACTGTCCGGGATTGTCCTTCAAGTGACACAATGGCTCCTACAGCTACACGATGTATATCCAGCGGTGTCCGATCCTCCATAATAGCTTTTAGCTCCTTTTCAGTATATATCAAATTTCTCATGGAGGCCCATTTAAATACATGCTCTGGCTTCTCCTCCGGTGCCTTTTGCATAATAGATTTGACAGCAGCGATAACATTTCCACGACATCGCTGTACACAAATAGCTACTGTGAACTTCATGACACTAGGGAAATACTGAAGAAGACGGTTTGTCAACTCATCGTATTGTTTCCAATAGTTAAAAGGTATAGTAGCCATATCTTCATAGACGTCTTGATTAGAATAGCTGTGCGGTAGCTGGCCAGAGACCACCATAGTTTTTTTCTTAGGCTTTCTTTTTTTCCCAAATCTAAGATCGCTATCATTATCAGTTTGTTGCATAAAGCGTCTATTAAGTAGTAGGTCGGTTGCTTTTTCAACATTGTTGTTTTGGCTTTGAAGAGCCTCATTAAGATCATCAGGTGGAAATGTTGGAAAGCAGTTGAATAAAAATTGAAAATTTTCCTCCTCACTTGATGTAGTGGATGCAATAGAGCTTTCTTCGTCAAAGATAGTCTGAGGGTATTGGTCTCGAATTTCCAAAGCTTGATTTGCTTCTTTAGCTAAAGTAGCCAAAATGCTATCACAGCTTTTGAAATCTAGAGTGTCATTCCAAACACTATGAATAAGAGAAGAGTCCAAAGGTGGAGAATATAAGGCCTTGGAAAAGTGTGAGTATAGTTATTGTATAAATTTTTTTATATTTTTACTTGAAGCTTCTCTTCTTCAGTCTGTTTTTTATTCTCAGATTTATATTTAGCATTGTCTTTTTTGTGTCTTATAAACTTTATAGATTGATTCTGCATTGTTTCCATCGCAGTCAGCAATTTTCATTCTATATTAAAGAGAGCTGTTTCCAAAGAAAAAAAATTAAATACAAGCGGACGACAATTGGGCTTTTATTTTCAAAACGGAATATGAATAAAATGCGTGTTTGTGACATAAATGCATTTCAAGATCAGAAAATGTTAGTCTTTTTTTGATTAGGTAGAGTTATGACATATCCGCAGCTCCCAAAGAAAAAAAGAGCAAAGGCCCTCAACCCCCCTCTCCCTTTTATTAATAATCAACAAAATTTCCGCTTCGAGCAGATTTCTGATTCTTATACCTTAGGTCTTGAGTTGTTCTTTGTTGCTTTATCCTTTTTATTGCCAGTTTTTTCACAAAACCAAAAATCGTGACGAGCTGACAGAAAGTAGAGTAGAAACGAGGGTATTATCTTGTGTTTATAACTTGAGAGTATCGAATTGAAGCTGAGGATACCAAAATACTATTGTTTTGTTGTCCTCTGAAAAAAGAATATGCATTTAAAATATCAAAAAAATATTATTCATTTTAAAATAAACCATTTAATAAAATATGGATGAAAGTCTATATGGGCTGTGTTTAAGTTTTAAAAGTATCTCCAGAAAAATATATATACTAAACAGCAAGTTGCTTAGTATTGTTACCAACATATGAATTTCATTTGGCTGCTATTTTCGATCTCTTTGCTGGCGTATTTTGTATGTATACCAGGGTATAATTCTAAGGTTTTTTGTTATTTCAAGGCTCATATGTCATAGGGCTAGTAATCGATTTCTCTGAAATATTTTTATACTATCTATACATGGAATTTTTTGCTGCTCTTGTTTAAGACAGCTCAATTTTGATATACAAAAAACTTGAAGAGGATATTATGAAAGCATTTATACCTGAACATATGACGAAATGCATTTTGGAAGACGTGGACACCTTGCCCTAACAATGTTGTACATTTTGCCTTCATCCTATTATCATTACCAAAATGGTCTGTTGTCTTTCTCTCGATGCGTGCATTGTTGCTGCGATGCAATATATATAACCTAAGTACAATCTCATATGGCAATCCATGCTAATGGACTCGATGAACAATATAGTAGAGGCCTTATAAAATCAGGGTAGTCGTCTAATCAATTGGAGTGATACCATTTTTCAGTTTATGGTGTTAAGTCTGGACAGGTGATAGAGTCGAATCAAAAATGTTAATACTGATTTAATCCGAAAGTTGTCTGACACTAGTCTAAATAAAAGGCTACAAGAAATAAGCCTTCACAAAACTTTTTTTTTGTATGGTCTCTTTGACAGTCCATCTTAAGGTGTCTTCTGATACAGATCTTACAAGTTTGATAGACGCACTACAAACACGAAGAAAAACGGCATATTGACGAATGTGCGTCTCAATATCTCTATAAAGCATACACAAGAGAGGCACTTCACAAGGAGTGGATTTAGGTATAGTATTAAGCCTTCTACACTTAGAAAGTACATGGTTCCTATATTGCTCAAACAATTTTA